>JAMKQA010012443.1:0-11963 GCA_024699735.1 Posidonia australis
AATGCAAAAACTTACCCAAGGAGGACGTTTTTTCTTCCTGCAGATCTTTTTCCAACCACCGGACTTGTCTTCCGTTAGCAAGGTTTTACAGCACGAAGGATCAGAAGGAGTAGGTGAGTCTCGTCTGCAGGCAGAGAGAATGGGGGTAGAAGTCTGGTTTGGAGATTTAAACACCACAAATCTCGAGCCAGAGAAGGTGTATCGACTGTCAGAGGAGAGAGAAGGAGAGGGGGTCTGGGAAAGGTGGCAAAAATCAGACGACATCCCTGTGTCAGAGATATTGCCCGTATACGAAGCGTTCCCAAGAGTCTCGGAATTGTAACTCCTATTATGCTCCGTTAATAAAGAGATATTACATCTACAATCATCTTCATTATCAGACAGATAATGAGAAGAAACACTATAATTAACCAAAAAACCATTGCTAACAGAGGGGTAATTAGATTCCGAATTGGAAATGACAGAATTAATGTCATGATTAAGCATATTTCCCGCTTTTTCAGCACAGACTTTTTCTCTCACACACGGTAATGCAAGGCATGGTGGATATTTAATTTGATTTGACTCACCACTGTTCGCAAGGGATACAGAATGGCAACCGTCAGGGTAAATCGTGGGAAAATTATATCCCCACCCAAGAAAAACCCCATTATCAGTGTGATGATCATTGATACAGGAATAATTAGAACCTTGATTCAAATCTCTAGTAGGGGAAGATAAATAATCCGACATTGACGGAGGACAGTAGGCAGTGTAATTCCACACGGAATCTTGGGTATTTTCTACAAAAGCTGTTTGCATGACAGTGTTTAGGGAATCCCGCCTCTGCCGGTTGCCGGAGCAGAAGTTCCGGTGAGAGCCAACCACCCTGTCGAAGGTAGAGGCTGGAGGGACCAGAAGGGGTAAAAGACACCCTTCTGAATCAGGGAAATAAATCTCCCCCATACTCAAACTACGAACATCGTCACAGGCATTACAATGAAAATTTTCCGGCAAATCATGAGTATTTTCAATTCTATCATCATCGTCACAAGCAAGACTGAAACCAACCCTAGCTCCTTTTATATTTTCCTCCAGAGTCTCATGCAAATGAAGCCAATAATTTTTAGGACATATAAAAGAGCAATCCACCACGATTTCATCATACACATAACAAGATCGTAAATTGATAAATCGTCCAGAAGTCAAAACCTTATAGCAAAAGATAGAATCCAGTGAGATATTAGGGTAGTATCTGTTAAGAGGTAATAATCTGGGGGAAGAATCCACAGAGATGCGCATGTAAAAAAATCTTCCCGAATCACTCCAGGAAATCACAGATCCAGTCAACAACTCGTCGATAGAACCAAAGAGGAAGAGATTACCTCGCCGGAGCCACTTACCTGGCCCTCACTGTTCCTTCCGGAACGATTCCCAGAATGACCAGATCTGCCCTGAGAAGATGAATGATCGGGGGTCTCCTTCTCCAGATCGAGTTTGGGAGCTTCCCCGTCGGAAGGAGAAATGTCATGCAGCAGATCTGCATTTCTCAGAGCACCAGAGCCCTGCGAGCGATCACAGGTTTTTCCCCCTTTCCCTGCCAGCAATAGCGATTTCCCAGAACGCAGCAGCATGATTTGGTAAAGTTAGGGATTCTAGTGAGAAGATGGAGTTTCTCTAATATAAGAGAAGACTTAGAATGGAATAAATCTGCAATGCAGAAGTAGCCTTGATATAAATCAAAGGATAAGAAAAATCTCCAAATGTGTCATATATAGGAACAATTGATAAATAAGTGTGTATTAGATTCTATGTAAAAATGCAATTTTAGGGTCGAGTCCACCCTCTTCTGTCTAAATTTTCTTTGATAAATTTTTTATTGTGCAATACCAACTAGGAGAATAATTTGACCTTTAAGGAGGCCCAACTATGTCAAATAGATCCGTAAAAGAAGAATCTAATACCACCATCATTTAAGATGTTGTAGCAGGAGTTCACACAAAAAATTTGAGTTTGTAGTGAACATCATGTTCCTATCTTCCGTCAGAGTGATTGACTTGTGGTAATAAACAGCTAACTATGATCAATTTGTTACATCTGAAAGTTTAAACAGCAAACGTCAAATATTGAGGAGTACTAAAATGATTTGCTTGGGGTAATAAATCGATCCCAAGTGTACACCCAAATTACAGGAAGCTCGAAGATGTTCCGAAGCACTGTGGTTGCAGCACATGTTAGGCAGTTGCTGGTGTTCAGAGGCTGTTGGAACCTTTCTCTCACGCCCACACCACCCAAACACCGACCTCCCACCACCATTCCCCACAAGATACAGGAACAGAGGCCACCAACCACCACCCACCAGCGGCACCTAGATGGCGTCGAACTTGGCAGCAGCTCCCGCCACCACCAGCAACTGGAAGTTCTCCCCCAAAGCCGACCTGCTGGGCGCGTCCTTGATCAGCGTCCGGGGCGTTCTCACCATGGTCATGTCCAATATCCCCTCCGACGACCCAAGACCCACGATCCCACTCGGCCACGGTGACCCTTCTGTGTTCTCTTGTTTCCGCACCACCACCGACGCCGAGGACGCTGTTGTTAGTGCGGTCAGGTCCGCCAAGTACAACTGCTATAGCCCCAGCGTCGGAATCGCTCCTGCAAGGAGGTCAGTGGGGAATAAGGGGAAGGTCCTTTTTTTCTTCTTCTTCTTCTTTTGGTTACTGTGGAAATGTTGCTTTTGTTGTTGGAAGGTTGATGAAGTTGCTTTCTTTCGTGCTTTGTGGACATGATTTGATGGAAATTGGGACCTTTTGTGCTCTTTGTGTGAGTAAGCAAGTCGTTTGTATGGCACATGGACCTTTTGGTAGCCATCTTTCAGATGGCTGTGTTGCATATCCAGACTGAAGCTGTGGGATCTGACTTTGATACTACTGGTTGGTTTGCTCTTGTGGAGTGAGTGTTCAAGGCCTTGTCACACATAATTGGTCCACTTTGTAACTGAGGTGGGACTGTTTTGGCATAGCACATGGGACAGCAGAGTGGTTCTAATTTTGTTATTCTGTGGGGCCATTAGGATTTTAAACAGAAATTCCTAAAATGACCGATCAGTTGATTTATGTGTGCCTTATTGCTGACAAGATTTTTGTTACATGGGTTGTATGAAAATATTGTTCCTTTACAGACTCTATAGACTATAGTTTGGTGTTCTATTGGAGGTCCTGTCATTCTGAATGTGAGGCTTGGTAACCATGGTTATATATGTATTTTCTTCTTGCTGATATTGTATTTGTAGAATCGCATGTTTCCTCTTTAAATTAAGTCCTTTTACTGATTTGATATTGGTATTTTCGTGGGGACATTTTGGTTATTAACTGAAATATGGTTAATTTCATGTGCCTCTTATTGTTGTCTGAGTTTTGTAGAATTGCCTCTGTTTCTACTGATTCTTGTTTGTCAATTTGTTGGGGGTGTTCAGTGCCATAGCAGAGTACCTTTCGAAAGATCTACCCTATGAGTTGTCGCCTGACGATGTATATCTCACTATAGGATGCAATCATGCAATTGAGGTTGTTTTGTCAGTACTTGCTAAGCCCAATGCCAATATCTTGCTCCCAAGGCCAGGCTTCCCATTTTATGAGGCACGGGCTACCTTTAGCAAGCTAGAGTTCCGCCATTTCAATCTCCTACCAGACAGGAACTGGGAAGTTGATCTTGATGGCGTAGAAGCTCTTGCTGATGAGAATACCGTTGCTATTGTCATTGCAAGTCCTGGGAATCCAGCTGGGAATGTGTTCACCTATGAGCATTTGAGCAGGGTGAGAATTGCAAAATCAGGATCAATGATCTTGATTCTTGTTCTGAATTTCTAACCTCTTTTGTGTTCATATGGATATATCAGGTTGCTCAGACTGCGAAAAAGCTTGGGATTATGGTTATTGCTGATGAAGTTTATCAGGCTTTTGGCAGTAATCCATTTATTCCTATGGGGGTCTTTGGATCCATTGTTCCAGTACTTACACTTGGGTCTATATCGAAGAAATGGGTTGTGCCTGGTTGGCGATTAGGTTGGATAGTGATGAGTGACCCAAATGGTATTTTCAAGGAAACTAAGGTCATGTACTAGTCTCCTGTACTTTCTCACTACTTTCATTTTCTGTCAAGCATGCAATATGATTGCTCTTGGTTTTCATTATGGTCTTAATGGATTAATAGTGCTCCAACTATTTTATAATTTGTTTATTGTCATTTATAATTTTTGCCTTTGAAATGAAATCTAACAAATATATCTCATGATCTGTCCTGAACTACATTCTGTTACGGATGGTCTTCTGATTTGGCTGTACAGTTTTTGGTTTGTTGTCTTCTTAGCTTTATTCATTTTATACTTTTAAACCATCGCATGGTTTATTATATATATCTAACATGTATTTAGAGCAACGTGTCCTTCCCAATATACATGTTGGCATTTGGGCATGTTTTTTAAACCCATTCTATTTTGTCTTTCCAGATCGTTGAGGGCATAACAGCCTTACTCGGTATTTCACCAGATCCAACAACCTTCGTGCAGGTAAGTGCTATTTATTCCCAACATTTATATGACAGCAAAGCACTGCATCTTTCTTTACCAAGAAGGAAAACCTATGATGACATGGCATATTTAAAACCAAAACTGTGCCTCATTTATATGTTCTTTCTGTTTTAGGTTTTTGTATAATTTCTTGAGGATGTGACACTTCCTATATAATAATAAAATATACAATAATGAGTTTTCATCTACTTTGTGCACACTGTCTAAATCTAATTTATTAGTCTTGACATATTCATGCTGGCTATGAGTTCTGACTGTCGTATTTGCATATCAGGGTGCAATGCCTGAAATTCTCAAGAATACAAAAGAAGATTTCTTTAACAAAACCATTGTTTTGCTTAGGCAAACTTCAGACATGTGTTATGAGAAAATCAAGGAAATTGGTTGCATTACTTGTCCGAGTAAACCTGAAGGCTCCATGTTTGTAATGGTAAAATGCTTTCCCAGAGCTTGACATTTTTATTAAGAAATTTGTGAGCTGTTGAGGAATCCTCAGTCTCATATTGTGCAGGTAAAATTAGATGTGCCATACTTAGATGACATAAAAGATGATGTTGATTTCTGCTGCAAGTTGGCCAAAGAGGAAAAGCTGGTTATCTTACCAGGTGAACTAAAATTGATAGAGTTGTTGCTTGCTAGTTACTACTTACTTTTCTAATCGAGATCTTTGTCTAGCTGTTTCATGCACCAAGGGAGAGGTGAATGTAATTCATTAGTCAGAGGAAGGGAAGGTTGCATGGTCAAAATCCAAACTAGGTCATCTAGGGAAAAATTTTCTTAGGAGTTTATTATTTTTTTAGTTATTTAGGAAGTTGTTTAGGGGCTTGTTAGTTTTTAGTTACTGGGAATTAAGTTAGGAGCTTATTAAACTTTTAGGCATGTAATTTGGTTGCTTTGAGTCTAAATTTATCATTGCTATTAAATTAACTCTTGATGCAACTAATGATGTTTCTCAAATATATTTCAGCTCTATGATGCCTATGTCTCATGTCTGGCAGTAGAAGATTCCTGAATCTTCTTCAAATGTTCTAGCATGATGCAACTTGGCTACCTTTGCTTTTACATAGGAAACATAAAACAACTACGTTAGGCAATATGTATTTGTTTTTCAAGATGTATTTTTGAAGTTTTTTCTTATGTCCAAAAGATCATTTTTTTAACTCTTCTGCATGTAGTGGACTCTTGTGCCTCATAAAACCTAGCTCCAGAATACAATACTTCATCATAATCATCCATCCATTCCTTCATGCCACATTATTTATATTTTCGTTTTTGAGTGAGTACTCAATCTGGATTCACCAAATGTAATTTAGAAGTTGATTTAAATGAATAGTGAGGTCCTTAATAAACTGGGTACTAATCTTTATGCTTATACTTAGTGCAAACTGACCACTATGTACATGCCTATTTCTAACAGGAAGTGCAGTGGGATTAAAAAACTGGCTTCGCATAACGTTTGCTGTAGACCCATCTTCTCTTGTAGAGGGTCTAGATAGGCTGAAGTCCTTCTGCCAGAGGCATGCAAAGCAGGGAGAGGAAGCATAGAATTGAGAGTTGCTAGCATTGTCATCTACTAGTTGTCAGGCATGCAAAGCTCACCCATCCTCATCCCTCTTTTGGTTCCCAAGGTGTCTATTGAGTATAACTTGGAATAAACTGCGTAAGAATGTGTTAGTATATTTTGTTGTATGGCATTCTTATGTAGAAGCTTCTCACTGAAAGCTGTTTGTTGAGCTTTCTTTACATTTATGAGCTTGTTGATGTTTACAAATAGTCCTGCTGCTGTCTATTTTTCTCATTGCAATATTTTAATCTCTCTTGCCAGCAACTATTTGCTATCATGAATAAGATTTAGAGGCTAGACGGGACGATGTTTTGGTGTTTATGATATATGGTCAGTTAGCATCGTTATGTTTCTGAAATTAAAAATTCTGCAAGTATTATTGTATTAACTTACGAAATGTGGCTGAGATGGTATACGTCTAACAGAATTTAGAAGGGCCATAGAAATAGAATGAGGAACTTTGCAAGAGCAATTGTATAGCTTATGAATGTTTAGATATGGAGAGGAAGCTACTAGTTGGGCAAGAATATCTATGGCGGCATTTGAAAAGGTGAATGGTCTGTGAGGTTGTGTTCGAGAAAATGATAATGTGATTCTTAGGAAGGGTTAGTGTATTTAGAAATTACAGAAAATGATTTAATGGAAATTTTATTTCTTATTGACCAATTAAAATGATGGTGTTCGGTGTTGGGGATAATAAGAATATGCATTTAGATTAAAAATATGAATTTTAATGTGGAATATTATTTGAAAAATGTGCGGAGAATATGTAAAATCACATAAATTAATAATAAATCTCGTAAGAGAAGGAAATATGACAAAAGAGAGGAGAAAGAAAAAAAACACATTAAGAAAACACAAAGATTTAAGTAGTTTGGTCGAAACCTACATCTACGAATGAGGAGGAGATTAAATTCACTAAATTTTAAGGGTACAATGGTGAAGGAAAAGCTTAGGAGAGTTGTAGTCACAGTCTTTTAGGTTTACAAGTTAAAAAATATCAAGTTATAAAATCTTAAAACACAAGTTATATCTTTATAATCTATCGCGGCGGATGTCCGTTGAATCTCTAATTCAAATTTAAGAAACTGTAGCGAAGTGGATGTTTATTTTTCTCCTAGTCTTCGACAATACTTTAGCGGACGTCTGCAGTAGATGTTCATTTTTCTCTTGGTTGTTGTAACAGGTTAGTAGACGTTCATTAGGCTGTTTTCAGTCCATTCAAGGCGCAAAATTCAATAAATCTCTACCTTGACTTCAATTGTCTCATATGTGTGGTACTCTCTCTCTCTCTGCCAAGACCTGTTGCTTCAAAACTTGTAGAATTCAATCAAGTCAAAATAGAACTCAAAGTTGATTGGTGGAAGAGGCTCTGTCATCATGTCAGTCAGATTATTTACAGTACCAATCTTCATTACTTGGATCTCACCATCAGCATTGACTTCACATATGAAATGACACCTTACATCAATGTGTTTTGTTTTCTCATGAAACATTTAATCCCTTGACAACGCTACTATAACTTGTAAGGTTAATTTCCAATTGACCGCACAACCTTCAATGGAGAATAAATATCCCGTAAGAGATCTTCTTTTGTCACGATCACCTGCAAAATCTGAGTCAACGAACCCAACTAATTTTTTCTTACTCTTTCCAAACTTCAGACGAACATCTACAGTACCTCTGAGATATCTCAGAATCCACTTCACTGCTTGTCAATGCTCCTTTCTTGAATTTGCCATATATCTACTAACAATACTAACAATTTGTGCAATATTTGGACGAGTGCAAATCATAGTATACATGATACTCCCAATTGCACTGAAATAAGGAACACAAGACATGTAAGCCTTTACTTCTTCAATCTATAGAGACTAATCAGCAGAAAGCTTGAAGTGTGCTCCAAGAAGAATTCTTTCTGACTTGAAGTTCTCTATCCCAAACCATTGTAAAACCATCTTCAAGTATTTCTCTTGACACAGATACAACTTCCTGTTCTTTCTGTCACTTTGGATTTCCATGCAGAGAATTTTCTTCGATGGTCTTAAATTCTTCATTTCAAATTCTCCACTCAACAAGGCTTTTAAATTGCAAATCTCATGTTTATTAGTGACTGCAATTAACATATCATCAACATATAGAAGCAAATAGATAAAAGAGCCATTATAAAGCTTTTTCATGTAAACACAACTATCATAACTACTTCTATGATACTTGTGTGTAACCATGAAAGCATCAAACCTCTTATACCATTGCTTTGGTGATTGCTTTAAGCCATATAGTAACTTCTTTAACAAACAAACTTGATGTTCTTTTCCTTTAATCACAAAACTTTCTGGCTGCTTCATATAAATTTGTTTATCCAATTCATCATGTAGAAAAGTCGTTTTTACATCTAGTTGCTCCAACTCCATATCATGTGCTGCTATCAACGCTAACAAAATACGAATAGAAGAGTGTTTAACAACAGGTGAAAAATATCATTGTAGTCAATACCTTCAACCTGACTGTAGCCTTTAGCAATTAAACGGGCTTTATATTTTATGTCTGTGGCTCCATGTGTGTCTTCTTTTCTTTTAAACACCCACTTGCAGTCAATAATCTTTTTTTCTTTAAGTAAATCTACTAAGGTCCAAGTTGTATTCCTTTGAAGAGATTCCATCTCCTTATTCATGACAAACAACCAAGATGACGAATCATGGGTAGAACTGGCCTCAATATAGGAAGAGGACTCACCTCCATCTGTAGTTTCTTCTGCCACTAAAAGAGTATATGCAAAAA
Source organism: Posidonia australis (assembly GCA_024699735.1). Lineage (NCBI taxonomy): Eukaryota > Viridiplantae > Streptophyta > Magnoliopsida > Alismatales > Posidoniaceae > Posidonia > Posidonia australis. The sequence goes on from JAMKQA010012443.1 coordinate 8,910, forward strand.
TTGAATAAGCATACTTTAGATTTGGCTTCACTGTTCTCCTTGATCTCCCTCTGGCAATGTTATATGGTTTTTCTTCAACTGTTTTAGTCTCTACATGTTCACTATCTTGAGCATCAACTGCAACAGGTTGTGGAGGTTGTGGATATTCAGTTTCTATCTCTACTTGCTTGGAAACATTCTCCTGAGAACTTGTATCATCAGAAGCAATAGAACCTTCCTTTGGAGAAAGTAGAACTGATTTATGAAAGACTATATTCCTATCAATCAACAGTCTAGGTGTCTTTGTATCAGTACATCACAATCTATAGCCTTTCACACCAGAAGCATAACCTAAGAAAATATATTTTTTAGCTATAGCATTCAATTTTCTATCATCACAATGAGCATCAATGGAGTAGCTAAAAGTCTTTAATTTAGAGTAATCAACAGGTGTACCAGACTGTACCTCTTTTGGTGTCTGAAAATCAATAGCTGAAGTCGAAGATCTATCACTAAATAACATGTAGTAGACATGACCTTAACCCAGAAAGATTTTGAAAGACCTGCATTCAACAGCATGCATCGGGTTCTCTCAACTAGAATTCTATTCATCATTTCTGCAATACCATCCTGTCGAAGAGTGTACAGTGTAATACGATGACATTCTATGTCTTCATTTTTGCAAAACTCATCAAACTGTGAATTGTAAAATTTCAATCCATTATCTGTTCTAAGCCACTTGATTTTCTTTCCTGCCTGATTCTCCATTAAAGCTTTCCATTGCTTGAAATACTTTAGAGCATCATCTTTATGCTTTAACATGTAGATCTAGACTTTCCTTGAGAAATCATCTATAAAAGTCAACATGTAACGAGCACCTCCAAGAGATAGAACACGAGATGGACCCCACAAATCTGAGTGAAGATAATCTAACTTGGCTTTAGTTTTATGGATTCGTGTCTTAAAACTCACTCTTTTCATCTTCTCAAGTACACAATGCTTACAGAAATCAAGCTTACCCGTGCACTGGCAACTGAGGAGTCTCCTTTTGCTCAATAAAGTCATCTCATTCTCATTCATATGTCTTAACCTCAAATGCCACAATCTTGTTGTATCTTCTTCATGGTTAAGAGATGATAATGTTATCAATACACTTGAGCTTGTGATTGTCCTTCCTTACAAGATATAAAGGCTTCCAATACGCTTGGCCTTCATAATTACCAAAGTTCCTTTGGAAACTACCAATACTCTACCTTCAACTGAGTATTTCAACTCGTTGTTTCAAGAATGCCCAAAGAGATGAGATTCTTCACCAAATCTGAAATATGATGAACATTAGATAGTGTTTTTACCATGTCATCATGCATCTTGACTTTAACTGTATCTTTCCTAACAGTCTTACATGGTGAATCATTTCCCATGAGTACGTCTCCACCTTCTAGTGTTTCGTAAGTGGAAAACTAATCTATGTAAGGACATATGTGATCAGTACAATCGGAGTCAAGAATCCATTTATTCTTGTATTTGCTTTCATTTGTGGCCAGAAGAACTAAACTGTATAAATCTTCATCCGTAACATTAACCTGGGCTGCATCGGGCTTGCCTTGATTCTTGCCATCAGTTTTTTTTCTTTTCTTTATTTTGAATCTTCTAACACTCTTCCAAGATATGACCCTTCTTCTTGCAATAGTTGCAAAACTTAGATTTGCCCTTGGATTTTAATCTGAACTTATTCTTGTTGCTACTTGATCTTTTCTTATGGTTTTCCCCTTGAGAATAGGACTTCACTCTTTACATCTCTTTCTCGGGTTAATTCTTTATCCATCAATTCTTTTGAAAACAGAGATTTCTTTAGATCTTCAAGAGAAATGGAATCTTTCCCATAGATAAGAGTTTCCTGAAAATACTTGAAAGATGGCGACAACGAGCATAACAATAACAAGCCTTGGTCCTCATCCTTGATATTAACATTAGCATTCTCTAAATCCATAATAATAGAGGTAAATTCATCTAAGTGTTGTTTAATAAACGTATCTTCATTCATACGAAGCATAAACAACTTTTGCTTCAATTGTAGACGACTAGCTAGAGACTTCGTCATATACAAGGATTTCAGTTTCTGCTAGGCACTTGCTGTGCTTTCCTCATGGACAATCTTGCACAAATCTTCATTAGACACAGACTACTGGATCAAGGTTAACGCCTTTTCATCAAGTTCTTTCCACTGTTCTTCTGTTATAGTATTTGGCTTCATTTCCTTTCCGAGGATTGCTTTCTTTAACCTGTTCTGGATCAAACAACCTTGCATCTTCACTTGTCATAGACAAAAGTTCACATCTTAGTCGAACTTCTCAATTTCGAATTTCATTGTTGACATCTTCAAATGAACAACCCAAAACAACCAGGCTCTGATATCATTTGTTGGGGATAATAAGAATATATACTCGAATTGAAAAAATGGATTGTAATGCAGAATATTGTTTGAAAAATGTATGGAGAATATGTAGAATCACAAAAATCAATAACAAATTTCGTAGGAGAAGGAAATAGGGCAAAAGAGAGAAGAGAAAGAAGAAACATACCAAGAAAACGTAAAGATTTACGTGGTTCGTTCGAAACCTACATCCACGGACGAAGAGGAGATCCAATCCACTAGATTTTGAGAGTACAATGGTGAGGGAAGAGCTTAGGAGAGTTGTATTCGCTGCCTCCTAGGTTTACAAACCAAAAAATCAAGTTACAAAATCCTAAAACACGAGTTATATATTTATAGTCTGCTATGGCAAACGTCCGTTAAATCTCTGATTCAAATTTAAGAAGCTACAGAGGAAGCGGATGTTCGCAGTAGATGTCTGTTTTTCTCCTCGTCTTCGATAGTGTTTTAGCAAACGTCCGTAGCGGACATCTTTTTTTCTTCTGATTGTTTGTAACATCTGGGTCCGGTTATCCATTTGTATTTAATAAATCATGTATTATTTGTGATTTTGTGCTTAATGGTTTATTAATGGATAACCTGTTGTTTCTTGGTTGTGGGTGGTTTTCTGTGCATCTGGTTGCAATCTGGGACCAATTTGG
>JAMKQA010012445.1:0-10974 GCA_024699735.1 Posidonia australis
CTCAAACTAGAAACAAATCCACAAAAAGTAACCGACAACCAAGATCCAGTAGATCTAGGGTTATCAACTAGGTATCGTCTCCGCGAGGAGACCACAGGAGCAAGCTGCTCCTGTGCCGATCCACCGAGTGGATCCGAAGCCTTCCTCTTCCGACGGCCCCTAGGAGGGGAGGTCGGGGAGGGACAGGGATCAGAGTTTACCAAACAAGAAATCGCCGCCCCAACCCCACTGCCCCGAACACACCCCGACTCCTTCTTCCGAGAGCGGAGAAAGTAGGGCTCACGATGCCCTAGTGACCGGGCCGCCATCAAGCACAGGACAGGGAGGATCTCAGATCGGGGGACGCAGAGAAGCACCGAGAGCTTGAATCAAATCGCCAGACGGAAAGTTTCTCATACGCAATTGTATTATTATTTTGAAGGATTACTAGCAATTGTTAAGGCATATAAATTACTAATATCATACAATACTAATATTAAATAGTAATAAGGGAAAAAATAATAATACTAAATCTGTTGATACTTCCTATATAATTAAATTTAGTAATACAGGAAAATATAGTAATACTAAATCTTTTGGTGCTCCTTACATAACTACATCTAGTAATACGGGAAAAAATAATAATAATAAATCTTTTATAGCTTACTATACAACTGTATTTAGTAATACAGGAAAAAACAGTAACACTAAACAAGCTGACCATCAAAAGATTTTCTATTTATAAACATATCATTCACGTAAACGTCATCTCTCTTTGGCACTATCTTTTATTAGTGGGATTCTCCCTATCTTTCTTTTATTTAATTCCATGTTATTTTGTTTAGATGATGTATGCCATGTGACATGAGATTTTTGATTATCTTTTTATTACGTCACTTCTCTTTCTCTATAATTCTATTTAATGTTGACCGTTGTCAATCATTACATGAGATTGTCTCCCTCTTGTATTCTTTCTCTTTTTCCTTTATTCAAGAGATAATCACTGCAATAAAAAAAGAGAGAGGAGGGAAAGTTAAAATCTAAAATCATCAATCAAAAAAGAGTGGTTTTATTATTGACCACAATATCTTGATCTGATAGTATTAATTACCTATTGTTACCTTATTTTAACAAAAGGAGGAAATATACGTTAGAAGCTTATATATATATAACAGATAAAGCATGTATACATTATATTATATATGTATTAATTTTTATATAACAGATAAATACACCATATATATGAATGTATTAGAATAACTTAACAAAATAACTCTATTCCACTCTTCTTTTGGAATAGTTATTTTGGAATAAGTAAATTAGAATATTAATTACTATTCCAAATTCTCTATGCTTGTTAGCTTTCCATTAAATAGTGATAATATTTATTATAAGGTACTTAATCAAAATACCGTCCTAAAATTTGGATTGGGTCGGGCCAGGTCGGGCCCTTTGGTTCTTTTTGTTTATGTATGTTAAAAATTATTTAAAAAAAGTACAAAAAAGGTTTAAAAAATAAATAAAAATATTTTATTAATTTTCAAAAAATTTAAATTATAAAAAAGTAATTATTTAAATAAAGTTTTACAAGTTACAACAAGATATAAGTACAAAATTGATAAAGATTCATTCTGTGATTGTCGTAGAAATCGTATCATCTTCTTTTCTAGATTTATCTTTCAACTTCAAATTTTGAATTTTATCCGCTGCATCATACCAATTTTTTAATAAATTGAAGTTTCCATCAATTCCTTCTATAATTTGCATTTTCCATCGCGTAAGGTTCTGTTACCTGTAGAAAAAGCGAACATTGATGCCACAATGACACCAGAATTTTTAGAAAATCTTTTACCATATATGAAAAAATAGAATATCTATATGAGTTAATAGACCACTAATTTAATACATTTAATTCAATACTTTCATCAAAATCACATTCTAAATAAGTCTCTAATTCATTATTATTTATTGATTTAGAATATTTATCTCTTTTTTTTGTTTTTTTTATTCTACTCCACATCGTAGAATTATCATCATTTTCTTTTACTATAGAAAAAGAATGAGCAACAATTATAGAATCGCTACTACAACCAAATTATTTAACATATTCATCAATTAATTTATACAATTTGTCTTTAACTTTAAAATTAAATTCGTCTATTTGGTCACATTCATTCATACTAATAAAACTTTCATCAATCATTTTAATCTACACCTAGAATATATTATCATTGCTAAATAATACCACATTGGAGGTTCATTCTAACAATAATTGTATTTTTTCCCCCATTATTGCGATAATATGTTGAAAAACATAGAGCATCTCTATATGATGTAAGAATAGTAGTGATTTTTTAAAAAAAAAAAGGTAAAAAATGAGAATTAGTTGGATAATATTGTCTAGACAAATCCTTAGTAGCAGAAAAAAATGTTTTAAATACTTATGAATTATAATACAATTATTCCAATCATTATAATTTAAAAGAATATTTAATTTTTTTATTATAATACATTGTAATAAAGTTACTATAGGGTAACATAAACTTAATATATCATATGTTGAATTCCATTTATGTTGAACATTTATTTAAAATTTCGTAGGTTTGATACCATTATCTACACATAATTGTTTAAATTCTTGAAATCTTTTAAGTGATATTTGAATATATAAAATAGATAATTTAATATTTTCTACATATGATCTAATATATTGTATACATGCTTGTACAATCAAATTAAGAATATGATAATTACATTTATAATAAAATAAATCACCACTTAGCATAGGTTTTAAATTTCTTCTTAACATATCTATTGTAACATTATTATTAGTAGTATCGTCAAAGGAAATTGTATTAATTTTATTATTTATTTTAAACTTCCTAACAATTATTTCTACAACATTTGCAATAGCCTTATCAGTACGTGGATAATCAAATATTTTAAAAGTAATTATTCTTTTTTTATAAATTTTAATATATATCTATCCAACGTGTAGTTAAACACAAGTAAGGAAAATCATTTAAATCCGTGTTAACATCATAAGTTAATGATATTTTACATCATCAATTAAATAACATTTGAATAAAAAATCCCTTATCTTAAATATTTTTTTTGTGCACTATATTTTAGTTGTATTTCTAGAATGAAAAATTGTGGATTTATATATGATTGCATAAGAGTAGCAAAATTTTTTGTTTTTAGAAAATATAAAAGGTTGTTCATCTTGAGTTATAAATTTTGTTAATCTATGTTTAGTTTCTTTTACAAAATATTTTTAATTAATCACACCACTAAATCCTACTCGTAATCGAGCTTATTTTAAATCTGTTTTTTTCTTGTAATTAATATTTTTTCCTACAATTTAAAAGATGAATATTTAGATGACCATTACCTCTTTTTTGACAAGTAAAGTCATTACCACAATAATTATAATAATATTTTCCATTATTGGTTAGGTTTGGAATTAAATCTTTTCAACAATGAGTTGTTCTTCTTTTAACTTTTTGAGTGATTATGGATTGAATTTGTGAATCTACATTTTCTATAGAATATTGTATTGATAAACTAGCTATTGTAATTAATTAAAATAATAAAAAAATAAAGATAAAGAAGTAAGGAAATTCGATGGATAAGAAATAGAAAATTTTGTAACGATGGAGGGTAGAGTGATGTTGGTGGAAGTCCAAAATGACGAAGTGGTAAAGGCAGAATGGTACTAGTGTAGTGGACTGGAATCATTGACGTTGGAGTGAAAGTATAGCATTATACGAAAGAACTGAGAATCTAGAGAATAAAGAAGAGTTAAGAAGTTACAGAGAGAAGGAGAAATGAAATAGAGTGGGATATATATTAGGAAAAAAAAAGGGGAAAAAAAACAACTATTAGCAATGGCTGAAAATAAAATTTCCAATCGTTAGGCCCAAGAGGCCTAGACCGGACCGAAGCTCGAGGGCCCTGGGAGGGCGGGGCCGAGTCCGACCCTTTGAACACCTCTACCTATTTGCCAAACAAATTTCCTTTCTTGCTGTCGTTCTTGTCTCTCCCTCCGATGGCATGGATCATCCACCCGATACTACCACGCCGTCTTCCCTCCGTGTCCTAATTCGCACTTCTTCCTCTTCTTCTTCTTCTTCATCGGCGCCGCCAAAACCCCCATCTTCCACTCCACCGCCACCACTCCCGGAGGGCGTGGTGGTCGTCGGGTTCCTCGGAAGTAGCCCCCGCGCCGATGTCACGCACCTCATCAACCGGATCCTCGACGCTAATGTCTTCGGCTCCGGCAACCTCGACATGGATCTCCCTAGGGGAGGCGGGGATCGGAAGGCGGAGGAGGAGGAGTGGTTTCGGGATAGGAAGATCAGTTACTTCTATGCCGAGGAGAAAGGGGTCGTCTTCTTGCAGTTCTCTGCGGGTGTGGAGGCGGTCGGGAGGTTGAGAAGGGAGGGCGGGGGTGTGGTTGGGTTGGGGTTGGAGGAGCGTGAAGCTGGCGATCTGCGGGGTTTTCTCTTCATGTTCTTGGTGGGTTTGCTCTCATTCCTCCGTTGGTTTTCATGTTTTAGAGCAAATTTAGCTCTCGTGCTGTGTACCTCTGAAATTTCGGTTGTTGTGGTTAATCTAGTTCTTTAGACATTGTCCTGCGAAAATTTAGTACATTGTGTCTGTGAATCTAGTTCGTTACACATTGTAGAAGTTTATGGAGAAAATTCAGAAATTTCATTTGCTAGTTTTTTTTTTTAATTTTCAAGTTGGGAAGATACATGGAATGTTGACTAATGAATCGAAACCAGAGTTTTTAAATAAAAGAACTTATATTCTAATAATGTCTTTAGACAGTTGAATCTGTTTTAACGCTATAAAGCTCGAACCAGGTTTGCCATGTGATTATATTTCTTCATGAGGGTTTGCACTTTGATACCAACGTCCTGAAAAAATTTCGAATGCTGCAAGGGGCAAAGAATGCGTTGGCCCCATGTATTAGAACACAGGTTGCACCAGTAATAACCTCCAAGGCACCTACATCTCTCTCGCGACCTGTTGTTCCAGCAACTTCCTCCAGGTCTCCTGGGAGAGCAGGCAGTGGTAGGCATGGTTCAGCTGTTTCCCTCATGTCAGGTTCAGGACCACATCCATCCATTTTGCCAGGCCAATGTACTCCTGTAATTTTGTTTGTTTTTCTCGGTGAGATCTTAGATGGGTCAAGCTCCTTATCAAATGTTGAGGATGCAGCGGTCTCTTCACCGAACCAATCCTCTAGTTTGAGCGGAGCCAGGCCAAGTTTGGCTTTGAAAGGTCTGAGCTCAGTAGTTATGCTGGCACGTCCTATAAGCAGAACTGAAGGAAGTTCAAGGAAAAAATTATTGTCAGCTCTTGATTCACAATTCAGATTTTTGATAAAGAAGTGTCGCACACTTGTGGGCACTGAATCCAGTGGGTCACGAGGTGTAGGAAGTGTAAATTCCCTGCCTTTGTTTACACTTGATACTTCAAGGGCAGTTGCACTGCTAGATAGAACAACAAACTGCAGGGGCAAGTCATTGGATTTTGTCACTAATCTTCTAGAGAATGCATTAAATTCAAAGACGACATCAGATGTTTTTACGCTTGAAAACCATTACCAAAACGCAAACGTTGAAGATGTCCAAGCCATAAAAGATTTTATTTACAAGCAATCTGATTCCTTAAGAGGGAAAGGAGCCTTGCCAACTAATGCAAGCAGTGGCTCTGCTTCTGGTGTTGGTATTGTAGCTGCAGCTGCGGCTGCAGCAGCAGCATCAGCTGCTGCAGCAGGGAAGACATTAAGTGCACCCAAACTCCCTACTATGGAGAGCTGGACATCTATCAGTAATCTCATCCTCAGTACTTTGCTTTCTATAAGACATTGGCCTGTGGAAGAAATAGGTCATGCAAGTAGAACGAGTATTCAAATTAATGCTACAGGAGTAAAGGAACAAACTAAAATTTTAACTGAAAATAGTCATGCAGAAGCTGCTATTTCATGTTTAGAAAGCAGTAGAGGCCTGAATTTGAAATTTTCCATGTCATGGTGTCAAAGAGCTCTTCCAGCTGCCAAGGATGTTTATCTAAAAGATTTGCCTGCATGTTACCCAAATTCCATACACAAGTCACAGCTAAGGAAGGCTTTGCATGCTTTCCAATTGATGGTAAAGGGGCCTGCTGTGCCATTATTTGTGAAAAAATTGGAAGATGAATGTACAGCCATTTGGGAAGCTGGGAGGCAACTTTGTGATGCTGTTAGCTTGACAGGCAAGCCATGCATGCATCAAAGACACAACGTTGATACTTTGGGTTCTTCATCAACAGATTATAAGCAACATTCCAGTGGATATGTATTTCTTCATGCGTGTGCCTGTGGTCGTTCGCATCGTTTCCGCGATGATCCCTTTGATTTTGATGTTGCAAATGTCTCTTTTAATTGTTTTCCAAACTGTGAAAATTTTCTTCCATCACTTGCACTGCCAAAAGGAAGCCTTACAGGACCTCTTGGTACCTCATGGAGTTTGGTTCGCCTTGGGGGTTCAAGGTATTATGATACATCTAAAGGCTTGCTTCAAAGTGGATTCTGTTACTCTGAGAAATATCTGTCAAAGTGGACTATTAGGCTCGATCAACAGAAGGAAAATGCAGACTTTGGCTCTACAGATTCTATAAAAAGCTCAAATACAGTATCCAAGAATTCTGTCACAGAGAAAGAAACAAGGAAAGATGCTTCAGTTGTAGTTACCCAAGAAGTTCCTAGTACAGACATGGGGCATTCACAGAAAGTAACAGATAATGTATCTGCTGAAGGATCAAATATCCATTTTGGCAGAGGTTTCCCTTCTGTTATGAAGAAAGCCTTTTCAGAAGTTGTTGCAGGGACTAACTCGGTGGACTTGTCATTCCCTCCGCTTCAGCAGAAAATGCAGCCTAAGGGTGGTCTAGAAAAGGCTATTAAACAAGTGGGAACAAACATTCAAAATAACAATCAAGCTCATGTAAGCAATAATCATCGAAAGCTGGATAAAGCTAAATACGACTCGATTCAGGACAACCATGGTGAATATGCCTCTGTGCAGGATGGCTCAAATGACCTCAGAAGCAAATGTGAGATTGATGGTGATCCTTTCTTACAGATTGGAAATAATGTGGTGCCACTGGACATTCATGGTCATGGAAAAATAACAGAAAAGAGTTCTTCGAAGAAATTTAATATCCATGTTGGGTTTGAGCATGAGTGCCCCCATGGTCACCGGTTTTTACTGTCTGAGGGGCATCTTAAGATCCTTGGTCCAAAGCATCTGGGAAAAGAACAGTACCAGTCTAACTCTACAAGGGCTCTTGGAGAGGATCATCCAAATGATGGGCTAAGTGATGATGAGCATGTTATTTCCCTTTTGAATAGGAACTTGCCCATTTATATGAACTGCCCACATTGCAAGAGCTCCATAGAAAAGCGGAAGAATGTGAAGTTTGCTAGTACTGTATCACAGCTTCAGAGAATTTTCGTGGTAATAGCATTTACTTTTGATATACCATGGTGCTATGCTTCGCTTAAGTTACTTTCTGGTAACATGTGGATTTTTGCTGTAGAAATGTATTATTGTAAAGAGTTAATAAATCTTCAAGTATGTTATCATATAATGATACAAATAACAAATTCAAGTAGCAGCTTCTTTATACTAAAAAGAAGCTGACCTAACACATTTCTTTCATTTAGTTATAAACTTTCAAGTTATTGTTGAAAAAAGCTTGAACCTTCCTTTTGTTTTGCAGCCGAAAATCCTGAACTCTTCTGTTTCAAAAGTTTCATATAGGAATTATGTATTTTGTCTTTTAGTTTCAATATAGTATTTTATCCCTCTCTTGGAAGGTATCCCTTTTAGTTGATGTATAGCTCTGCATCTAAATACTGATAGATAATATTCAACTATATTCGGATCTTATTCTTTTCAAAAATACCTACTTCTTGCTGAAATATTATTTCTGAGAACCAGATCTCTTGAGTTTGAATAGTTAAACTGCCTCCTTAGTTTTAATGTTCTCCTCCTACTCTTGAGAAGACAAGTGAAGCATATTAAATTCTGTTATTCCCACCTCTGAGTCATGACTGAATGATTTTCTCTCTGGTGTTCCTGGTCTTTTCTATACCCTGTTGTATGGAGTTGCTGTAGATTTTGTTCCAATTATATTTGATTTCTTAGGATACAACTTTGACTTCAAATTTGAAAATTTCTGATTTTACACAAGAGGGCTTTTCATTCTTTTTTTCTGATCTTTCATCAACTTGTCAATAGATTACAGTAAAAGAATTAACAAGTCAATAAATTTCTGGGAGTTTATATATCCTTTTAAAAGCAAAAGCTGTACTTCTGCAATCATTAGTATAAATGACTTGAGAGAAGCTGAAATGATGGAGGTGGAGAAGCTGTGGGCTTGTTGTAGTGCCTATTAGCCATGAAAACTTTGAAATATATGGGTGATCTAAATGGTAAATTGTTTACTTGTTTTAAAAACCAAAGAGTTCACTGGTTAGATTGTGGAGTGGCACTTTAGTACCTATAGCATGAAATTGAGTGCAAAGTATGAATCGAAACCCAAGAGTATAGGATTTTTCTGGGTCCTGTGGGACTATGATAAATATTTAAATTAAACATATAATATTGTAATTGATATGATAAAAATTTCACATTGGGAAATTAAAAGATATTCAAGGGCGTTATATAATCCTAGATTATTCCACTCATAACCAATTAACATGTATACTAGTTTAGGATTATATAAAGCCCATGTATATCTTTTGATTTTTCGATGTTGGACTATCATCTGACATGCCCCTCAAGTGTAGCCTCTTTTGCGTTAGGCACACGGGCAACTTTCTAAGGAGTGCGGTAGTCTAGGATTATATAAAGCCCATGCATATCTTTTAATTTCTTGATGTGGGACTATTCTCTAACATGCATTTCAAGTGCAGCCCCTTTTGGCCTATGCACATGGGCAGCGTTCTAACAAGTGAAGTGGAGGGTAGAAAGGTCATTTGACCCTGTGTGTATGCAGTCTTGCTTTGAGACTGTTTTAATTAAGGATACCCAACTCAAAATCAATTGATAATGAGTGGTCCCAAGATTACATAGGGTCCATGAATATATATATTTTTCTGATGAGGGACTATTCTCTAACAGATATCATTATCACATTACAGCCTGCATTTTACTGCTTTTAAACTTTTGTTTGTTTGTCAATTTATGATATTTTCTTACAATAAGGTTTTACTTCTGCAGGTAACACCTCCATTTCCTGTTGTTTTGACAACCTGTCCAACCATACAATTTGAGGCAAGTATCATTTTTATTAATCACCTTTCCTTTGAAGTCCTCATTATACCTTGCTATGTCAATAGTATTCTTTGATAAAAATCTATTTGATGGATTATTATTTCGGGTGATTCAGATGGTCATGATGAGACGTCTAATTACTATTTTTACCATAAAGTTAACAATTTAAAACAAACTTCTTTTATAAAGTAAGCTAGGGACTCATTTTCATAATCGATAAGATTCCTGATGTCTATTTAATTTCAGAAATCATGCTTACCAACATCCGTTCTGGATCCAGAGCGTCAGTCTCGATTTAGCCTTGGTTGCCGGGTTATTTTACCTCCTGAGAGCTTCCTTACATTGAGATTACCATTTGTGTATGGTGTGCAAGTAGAAGACAAAAGTTTGCAGCCGATGAATTATGTGGAGCAACATCCAGAGCGTACAGCCTGGCTTGTTAAGGGCACAACTTTACAAGTAGTATCAAAGGAATTCAATCCTGATGGTCTTCAGATGCAGTAATAGTTCATAGATGCTGATCTTTTGTACTTTCAACTCATGGAGTTGGCAATGAGAGTTTGCTTAGTAAATTAGCGGTAAGAACTAAAATGACGAATCAGTTTTTCGTTACCTTCTATTTCTATAGAAAAATATTAGAATTTTTTGTCTTTTTTGTGTGCAGTAGATCAAATTAATTGGCACACACTAATACCCCTTCCCAATGCAAATTTATTCCATATAATGAAATGGCAGCTGGCCAAATGTGACTCAGGCTTTTTGCCTTTTAAACAAACAAATGAATCAGAACCTTTGCTCAAGGACGCTCTATGAAGTTCCCTCTTGCACTACATAGGAGTAGATATGTCAAAGTCAAACTTATTTTATCCATCATACCTACCTTTCTTGTCTTTTTATTATCAGTTATCTATACCTATATCGTTAGAATTAGAACACCTGACTTCCTAGCATTCATGCTCTGACCCATCCATGCTGCTCAGCCTGCACCAAATCCCCCTCTATATCATCAGAGAAAGCAATTTACGTTGTCTCCCACATTAAGAGAAGGTACCTAAGAATGGACCCAGAAATGCAGGAATGAACCCCCTTTATTTGCGAAAGCCAGACGCCTATTTTACTGGGTCAGATGTGCTGCATTACGTCATATGTCAATTGAGTACTTCTAAATCTTTCTCCATGTCAGACATCTTATTTTTAGCCTATATTGTATTATGCAATGTGTATCAGTGTTGCACAGCCTATCATGCTACATTCTCCTATATGTTCATGCTTCAAAGATTTGCACTATTTTCTACATCAATTTCATCTTTTTCATTCTTCATCCTGAATTTTTGACTGTCCATTTCTATGGGGATTTTTGATGTCTAACCAGTGCATTATCATGCTGCATTCCCCCTTTCAAGAGAATGAAGAATCAAGACTGATGATAACCTCTCTATTGTTCAGTGATGTTCATGCCCTCATCTCATCTATGTTAAGCCAACACCTACCATTCTGAACAAATAATAGCTAGTCGGTTATGTGTCTTAGGTGTATTTGGTTTATATTCTGACACCCATTCTGACATAATAAATCAAGAAAATACTATAAGCTTAAATGCTGTTACAATTTACGCTATATAAATTTGATAGAAGCTAAAATGTTGAGGTGCTAAGAAGTC
>JAMKQA010012446.1:0-12844 GCA_024699735.1 Posidonia australis
CTAACACCGACACGACCCCAGTTAAGGGGGAACAAGCCCGATTTTCCATCCTACGCCAAAGCCATTAGGATGAACCACCGGAACATGTCCTTTGCAGACTGTATAGGTAAGCCTAGAGAGGAGAGGATGCATGCCCTATATGATGTATACAAAGGATGCTTTAAGTTTTTTTTACTTGCAAGCTTATTAAACCATGGGGGAGGGATTTTCAATTTGTCTCTAGTTTTGCCTTATGATTTGATTTTGGTTTTTTAAGTTTTCCTTAACCAAAAAGGGAAAGCAAGCACGTCTCTATTCTCCTAGGCATGGCATAACAGGAAGGGAAATAAACATGCAAGTAGACATGAATAAATAAATGAAAACATGTGCCACAAAATGTGCAAAAGTGGTGGCATGGTAAATGTGTGAAAGAAAAGAATAACATAGCAAAGGCAATGCATGTAAAAAGACACCACTTAAAAAGATAGCAAAGTATGGCATGGAAAAAACAAAGCAAGCTAGAAAGGCCGAAGCAAAAGAGAAACCAAAACGAAGCCGGGATCTGGTTATCCCCAGTGGAGTTGCCAGTTCCTGTAACCATGCCGACGGGGGTGGCCACAAATGGGTGATATGTGTCCAAAAGCGGCAAAGCCACAGCAAAAAGAAAAGGAGAAATGAAAATGCAAAAATGCAGGAGTCGCCACCTGATCTATTATGGAAGACGAGGAAAACCATAAACACATGAAAAATCATGCAAAACAAATAAAAAAGAGGCTGCGCAAACCAGTAATGCGGGTAAGGATCCCTGTTACGTACGAGGAAGGTGTTAGGCACCCTCGCACGCCCGATAAATCGGTCTTCTAATGATTTCTCTTTTGCTTATGAAATATCGGCTTTTCAGCCTTTTGTAGTACGCCCAAGGGCGATATGCCATGCAATGCAAATGCTTGTGGTGTCTAGAGTATAGGTGCATGATGTGTAGGTGTGTGTCTTAATGCTCAGAAATATCGCTCGTGTGCCGGGCCAAGAGTTGATGCAAAAATATTGCATAATAAGATCGAAGATCTAATATCTTAAGAGATTTATCATCCCTGCTTTCTACATGCCTAAATGCAAGCTATAATGCAAGAAAACTGCTAAAAACATGGGTGTGCCTTCCTAATGCATCCAGGAAGAGAATCAAAGGAAAACCCAGAAGCGAATCGGGTCAAGAAAGCAAGCAAAACATATGAAAAGCATGCTGTGGGCTACTGAAAACAGGTCGCTACGCCTGTTTGGTGCGCCAGACTGGTGCGTCAGTCTGGAGCGCCACCTATGTGCATCTAGGTGGGCTAGTAATGTATGGAGAGGCAAAAACAGAAAGCCACGCAAAGCAAAACATCAGAGGATGCACTTTGGAAAAGTATGCAGTAGAAATCATTCTAGAGAAACTCGGAAAACATGCCTTGAAAGATTTAAAAATGCAAATGCAATGCAATGACCTTGAGCTCAATGGCTAGAAGCCTCACACAAGATCTCACCTATTTGATCTAGATGAAGAAAGCATGATTCAGCCAGGCCTCTGGATCATGGGGCGATGCACATGATTCTCACTAGGGAGTAAGGTGCAATCAACCTACCAGACTCAGCCTGGAACTGAATAGTAAAACGAAGAAAACAAATGGGGTTCATGCATGAAAATGTGTGAAATACTTAAGAACAAGCATGATCAGGATAAAGCGAATCAAAACATGTGTAAATGATGATCATATGTGTGCTTCTACGTGCAAGGGCATGCATGGTGCATGGCAAAATATTATGTGCAAGGAAACAACAGTTCATATGGGTTTCATGCTAGAAATGTAAACATAGATTTGCATGGAGATTATTTGCATGGAGTGTGAGCATGTTATCATGAAAACTTCATAAGCATGGAACAATACAGATCATACATAAGGTTTGAAGCATGTTTTATCAAGTTTCTGAAAGGATATTTAGAAGATAAAAAGGAGGTAGAAAGCCTACCTCTTGAGGTGTTCCGTCTGAAATAAGAAGATCCTCGTTGCTTTGGAAGGACCCAGGAGGCTTTAGGACGCAAGGGGGTGCTCCAGGGAATAAAAATAAGCTGCTAGACTAATGGAGAGACTCCTGCAGAGATCGGGCTTTAGAGCAGAAAATGACTAGTTGCAAGGTGTCTGCTAAGGATTCTCAACTCTCAGGATTTTTCGTCTCTTCCTATGGCTACCTATGGGGGTCCTTTTATAGGGAACTCTCAGTGGTAACTTACGGGAATGATGAGAGCCTCGCATGCGAAGAGTCTGGAAGATTCCAAGGCATATTCGCTGCTAGAGGTAACTGCCAAGGAAGGTGGAAAGCCAACAGCCGCAGCCTACGCAACGTTGTGCGCCAGGGATGTGCGCTGGCTAAGTGCGCCACCTATTTGTGCTAGGGAAGTGCGCTAGGTTGGTGTGCTAGGTTGGTGTGCTAGGTTGTTGTGCTAGCTAGGTGTGCTAGGTTGGTGTGCTAGGTTAGTGTGTGCTCTTCCCTACTTGTCTGGTTTTAAATTTGGCTGCAAGCTTGCTACGGGCTTGGGGTTGGTTCAAGGATCAGTCATATCCAAAGCAACAATTGGAGCATTATCAATGAGCTACCTCAAAATCGAGGTGTCTACACTATCATTTCAGATAACGGAACTAATTTCATAGCAAAGAGAGTTGAGGGTTTCCTCCAAAGTTGCAAAATTAGGCATCACAGATCCTCCCCCTATCAACCGCAGATGAATGGGGATGTAGAGTCGGCTAATAAGAATCTGGTGAAAATCTTGAAGAAGATGGCCGAGACTCTTAAAGATTGGCATGAGAAGCTGCCTTATGCATTATGGACCTACAGGACCTCCATCTGGACATCAACAGGTGCAACACCTTACTCTTTGGTGTATGGCATGGAGGCGGTCCTTCCCTTTGAAGTCGAGATTCCATCGTTGAGGATCTTGAAGGAGGCAGAGTTAGAAGAGGCAAAGTGGATACAAGATCGCTATGTTCAGCTAGATTTGATTGATGAACATAGATTACAGGCTCTGCATCATGCCCAATGCTACCAGAAGAGAATGGCCCGAGCCTATCAAAAGAAAGTCCGTCCTAGAAACTTTGAACCAGGAGATTTGGTTTTACGTGCCATTCATTTGCCCGATGCACAGGGAAAATTTAGGCCTAACTGGCGCTGACCTTTTGTGGTTAAGGAGGCCCTGTCAGGGGGTGAAATCATTCTTGAAGGCATGGACCATAAAGAGCAGTCAGAGCCTGTCAATGCCTCCTACCTAAAGAAGTACTATCAATGACTCCTAGTCAATCCTTAGCCTTGCAACGTCAGCCATGCATTTTCATGTTTCTTCTTTTCGCCTACTAATATTTTATTGCATTCTAGCACAACAGGAATAATCTTCTGTACCTTTTTGTTTTGCATAACATCATCATTGCCCGATGAGGAAAATCGGAAGCCTGCCTGCGTAAGACATGTCCAATCCTTCTCCTGTGTTACTACCCCAGAAACTTAGGAGGTGAGGAAGAGATTTCAGTAGAATGGACAGAATGTGCAAATTCCCAGGGGACCTATATCTCTAGAGGGAGTAAAAAATGATAGGCCTAGAGAGAGAGCAAGCAAAAAAGGCAACATAGACTTTGGAGCATAAAAGAAATAAGAAGATAGAAGTCGACTCCACCGAGAGAGGCATGTAGGACCACCTCATTCCTATCACATAACTTGGAGAGGAGTTGAAGAATACACCTACCAAAGGCCACAGGTTCAAAGGGACTAGCCACCCCTTTATATCAAGAAGAAAGAGCAGCCACCCCTTAGCCTAGGTGTTTATTACCTCTGAGCCGGGATAGGGTAAGTCAGCATGCTTTTGAGGGAGAAAAAGAAATATGGATTCTTAAAAGAGCAGATGTAGGACCTCAAGAATTTGGCATGAAGTCCATAATATCTGAAGGAGAGCCACAAATAAACCTAAGAGTCTAGGTTAGTGTCACATGAGTCGAGGACAGCGTCACCTCTTACAACAGGCAAAACAGGCTCCCTTGGCGCTGAGGGCACCAATACTAATTAATCCTCTCTCTGCATTGCTCTTTTTGCGCAGCATTCAGCATGTTAAGTCAAGCATATTTGTATCATTTTGCAAGGCATTTGGTCATATTTCGACCAAGGGCATGCCAGCTGCCTTTTGAGTCGTAATATGGGCAAATAGGCGTTTGACCAGGGGCATGCTAGTCACATCTTTAATTGGAAGGATCTATGACCAGGGGCATGCCAGTTAATCTTGAGAGAAGTATTGGAAATACATGAACAAATACAAGCAAGTCAAGATGACATAAATGCAAGCAATTTTATTATGGTCTATCACTGATACAGACATTGCTAATCAACTCTAGGCCTCTTTGAGCTGCTAGCCCCCGTAAAACAAGTGCCACTGGGTGGAATCTCGCTTATGGGCCATGTCTCCCTTATTTCGGCTTCGTATTCCACTATGCAACTGGAGCCCTCGGTAATGGCAAGATCAGAGGATTTGATGCCAGCATGCGTCTTGCGAGCCAATTCTGAAGTTGTCGCATTCGAGCCGACAATATACCTCTTATACCGGTCAAGACAGGGACTTTGCTCAATAGAATCTTGGCAGAAGCCAAACTGGCGAAGGACTCGCACAGGGTGATACTCCACACCTCCCGTAAACCCAGGAAGAACCATGAGCCGCATATCCCTGGCATTGAAAAAGGCAGTAAAGGTTCTCGATGTCGAGGATATAATGCACCATGTCACTGAATCCTCAGCAAGATTCCGCAGTCTGCTGCACAGCTCATGCACACCTAGAAGTGTCCTCGAATGATGAGTACGGCTATAAGCTTCAAAGGAAGAAGGTCAAGGGTGCAGAATCATCACTCCCATATGAGTGGCAAACCAAACCTAACAAAACAGCATTTAGTTAAAAAAGGAGCATAGCAGAGTATTTAAGCAAATGGTTTGTTTACTTGAACCAAGGCACCACATCCATGGAAATGACGGGAGCACTTCAATGCCCGATCCAGGCCGACATAGGTTTCTGCAAGGAGAACTGGAGCCAAATCAATCTGATGAACAACTATCGCCCAGGCTATTTCTGCCACCTCGATTTCCTCAGTCATCTGGCCATGGCTAAAGATAAGCTCCCCGAGAAAGCACAGCACAAAGCTATGAAGCCACAAGATACCTAAAGAGGAGCGGGCATTGATAATCGCATCAAAATAATCCAGGCGCACCATAGTAGTTGATCCATCCCTGCAGATAAGTCTCTCTTCGCAAACACTTCTGGTCACACCTGTAAGTCGGCTTACAACCTGAACATAGTTGTCATGACAAGTAAAGATAGGAGGGGACATGAATGGCGACAGGCCGCAGATCCATCTAACCTCCTCCAAAGTCAGAGTTATTTCTATCAGCCCGAAGCGGAAAACATGCAAGGCCAGTTTCCAGAACCGATCCACCGCACATAACAGATGCCAGTTAACCTCCACTTTAGCTATACTTAAAAGTGAGGAGGATATGCCCCAGATCCGCAGTTGTTCGCGGTCAGTAGCTGTCAAAGCGTCAATCCAGCCACGTAGAGCATCTGAGCAATGTTTTGGTGTGACCATGGTAGGATAACTCTACAGACACAGATTTGGGCCAGATATGGCAGTAAAAAAGGCAGAACTTGACATAAACATGGGGCAAGCATCACAATCCAGCAGAATATAATACAAAAAGCATATGCAGAATCAGGAGGCATGATCAAGATATTTTGTTATAGAACCGGGATAATATTACAAAAAGCAAAATCTGCAGCAAAGCACAGAGAGGCCAATGGGAAAACAACAGAAAACACATATACAGAGGAACATACTATTGTGATGTGCAGCCGGTGCTCAGAAAAGATCAAGAAGAGAGCTAGAAGCAAAGATCCAACGCTGTTTTTTTAGAAAAGACGGCAACACATCTCGTTGTATGCAAGATTATATAGGGAAGATAAAAGGGGGGTTAGCAAAAAAAGAAAGTAAACCCACCATTTTTGGAGGCTCACATAGGCGACGCCCATTCGGGGCGCACATCAGCGGCGCACCTAGGTGGCGCATGGAATAGGTTGAAAATTTCAACAGCACCTCCCCTGAAATTGGAACCTCGCCAAATCGGCGCCATTTTCTGCAAAAAAAAACATACACAATGAATACCCCAAGAGTGAGGCGCATTCCAAAATTTGAAAATTTAGCATTTCTAAGCATTCTTAAGCATGTTTACAATGTTCCAATATCAATACAAGGTTAGGGAACAACTACAAATACAGAAAAAGCTACTCCTCGTCTGACTCTTCCTTATCAGATGACGTCTTTTGAAAGTATTTGGCCAAGAGACGGGCGACCCGTCGAGTGATCCGGTGCTACCATTGAGCAGCAGCAGTAGCCTGGGAATGGGGAGCAGAATCTCGGACCCTCTAGGTAACCTCGGTATCTGAGCGGTCCTCCTCGGATGCCTCCATGGTGAATTCCCTGCTGTTAGCTACATTCACCTCTTGGGCTAGGAAATCTTGCTGCAATATCAAGATTTGTGTCAGCAGTCAGAATTAAAGAAAAGTAACAAAGACAGGAAAAGAGGCATACCTGGATGATGTTACGCCAGCGTAGTTCCTACAAAGTAGCAGATGTGTCAAGCATATTTTGTGCTGAAAATAGCAATTCAAAGTAAAAGTCTTACCCTCTTCCGGCAGATATCGGCATAGAAGGCGCCAAATCGTTCTTCAAAGCCCTGTGCATTATGACGAATATCATATTTATATAGATCATATGCCTGAAGTATTAAGCAGAGATTGCAATCAAGTACCTTGGCCCAGTCGGAGGCATACCACATTCCGCGTTGGCTATCCTGCATTGCTTCTTCAAATAGGTACGACTTCCTGACACACCTATACCAAGCCAGATAATCTATGTAGTTGACCTCCTGAAGGACATGTCTGTCCTGGGAAGCCATAGCAGCTGCATGTCGGCTTCTAGCAGTTGAACGAGTTGAAGCCGGACGGTCCATAGCAGAAGGAGGAGGGGCAGGAATGCAGAACTCATTCAGAAATTGATGCCGCACACGTCCCTGGAGGAAATAGGCCGACTTCTTCATGCAGTAGAACTTCACTTGCTTATCCCTAAGAATGCGACTAGAGTTAAGAGGAGCCCAGTCAAAGCCATCATATTTGGAGAATGGGCGTAAGTGAACTTGATACAGAAGCAGACAATTATAAATAAAGCAGGTAATACCGGCATACAAAAGTGAAGGCTAAATAGTAAAAACTTACATCCTCGAGCTCTACCAGGTCTAGTAGATACCGATAGGACTCGTAACTGTAGACCCCTGCAGCAACCCAATGGTCAAGCTCGACCCACTGGCGAGGGAGAGGCAGAAGCTCGTCCCAAAGGCGGCCAAAACTATGCCCCCTGGTAATATGCTCCATAATCCAGTACTAGCAAAGGGAGGCAAAGGTCAGATAAGAATCAAATATATATATTTGGATAAAATGCAAATAAGTACTTACAGTCAGTAGAGGATATAACCCCACATAGGAACGGCGCCCAAGCTTAACTACATTGTCAAGACCATAGATCAACCAAGTATAACTAGCGTCGGCCCAGTCATAATGGTCCAAATGTTCCAGATTGGTTAAGTATGCTAACCAATCGGCATGAATGCAATAAGTAGACGAGTCATAGAAAATCATGGCCAGCAGATCCAGTTCGCTGTCAGGCTCGGGGTTGGGCCAGAAATTGTCCCACTCTCTCAGCCATCCCACAGTGATCATGTACTTTCCCCGAGGTGGCTTTGGGGGAACACGACCCAAATGCGTAGGAGCAAGGTGCAGGCTGTGAGTAGTCTCACCTATAATCGGCTGGTCACCGAAGGGAAGACCCGTCAACAGAGCTCACTGATCAGGCAGGACAGTCAGCTCCCCGAATGGAAGGTGAAAAGTGTGGTCTCAAACCTCCACCTTTCCACCAAAGCCCTGAAAAAGTTATAATGGCCATGTATGATGGGTATACGAAGCAAACCTCCAAATGGGGAGCGATGTAGGAGGAAGTCCTGCAGAAAATCTGGTAGACGATGAAAATGGTCAAGCATTGGGCCCCAGTGGCACTGAATAATCCGATTCGCATCACCTTCCTAAAATGTCGAGAACAGAGTTAATGCCAAGTCGAAGGCAGGTTATAATTAAAGTTCGCAAGGAAGTAAATTACCCCAAAGTCGGGACCCTCGTAGATGTGATGCCCACTAAGCAGCCGCCCCTCGAAATTGCCAGACTCCTGAAAATGCATTTGTCAAATGAGGCACCAGATTTATATGCACATTTTCTTCCAGTTTGAGCTTACCTCGACAGGGACAGTAGGAGTCGAGCTGCTAGAGGCACGTGACCTCGAAGAACTACCTCGCCGCCGAGGGCGAGAACTAGACGACGTATCTCTGGAAGGTTGTGAGGCTCCCTCCTTGGGAATTATTTCATCCTTCAAGGGGCAAAGGCCAAATTTAAATACAAGCAGCAGGCATGACAGATGCAAAATATTTAAGCATAATGGAGCCCAAGTCAAAGTCAGACGTAGCATTACAGTCAATGGCAAAATAGCAAAGGCATAGCAGTTATATGAAGCATAATGGAACATGATAACAGAAATGCAGATAAAGTAGGCATGCAGTTACAGCTCAGCATTATAGAGGAGTTTAAACATTAAGCAAGTAATTACATGGAAATGTGAGAATTATATGGCAATTTGTACTTATAAGTTGAAACATGCTGGACAAGAAACATTCTATGTGGGCTATTATTTTACTCAAGCATAAGTCAGCAAATAGGTTATTTTAAACGGCAAATACTGATTCAAAGTAGCTTATGATGGAATTACAATGGTATAAGAAGCAATATGGTAGTTCAGTCAATATATGGCAGCAAACTTTTTTACTTAAACCCATCACCCTTTTCACTGCCATGAAAACAAAAAAACATCACCACTTCTGCCTGCCACCAGCACATGACCAACATTCCACTACCACAGCTTGTTCCACCTCCACCATCACACGATCGACCCATCACCGCCACACAAC
Organism: Posidonia australis; assembly: GCA_024699735.1. NCBI lineage: Eukaryota > Viridiplantae > Streptophyta > Magnoliopsida > Alismatales > Posidoniaceae > Posidonia > Posidonia australis. The sequence continues at coordinate 9,097 of JAMKQA010012446.1, forward strand.
CACCCCGCCACCTCTATCAACCGTCACCTCCAACTGCAATCGCAGGCCATGGCCCTAGCCCGTCGGAGCACCGCCGGCGACCAATCATCAACCCGTGGCCACCAAGCCTACCACCCAAACCGCCACCTCCCCACTGCCGTCCACTCACAGCTACCAACCCACCAAGCTCGGCGACCATCCCTTCTTAACCCGCAACCATCACCTAGCTGCCCTCCTAGCCGCCACTCGCGCAGCCCGTCAGAGTTCACCAAGCCGCCGACCATCCAAGACAAGGGGGCACACAAGCACAAAGCAAAATCAGGAGGAGAAGAGTAAATACCTCCACCGGCAAGCCTCTGTCTAGCCAATCCTGGAAGGTCCGATCCATGCCGCCGCCGACCATGCTGCCGTGGCACCTCGTCGATGCGCTCGATCCCCGCACCAGCCGAGAGCACCCCGTCAGCGCACCTCCTACGCGCCGCTGCCGTGAAGAGGAGGGGGGACGAAGAGAGGAGGAGGGGAGAGTGGAGAAGAGATGAAGAGAAAAGAAGGAGAAGGGATGGGTTTCGTATGAAAAAAAAACAGAGAATGAGGAGGAAGATGAAAGGGCATACATAAAGAGAAGAAAATAAAATATATGTATGTATACATGTTGCTTTGAGATATGAAATCAAGTCAGAAGAACCGTGAAGAGCCAAGCAGCACAAATACATCTGTAGTTCCAGCAAACAGGGAAAAGAAAAATATTCCTTGACGGTTATGGCGATTATCCAGTGGGACCCACTTATAAATAAGACAAGGTTCAAAATGTAAAATGGCGGCAGAAATTGCATTTCAATCCCTAGCACTGCACAACATGCACTCCAAAAACAGAACATACAGTGTCAAGAGAGGCCAGCACATGACCCACAAAATGCAACAGATGGGGTAATTTGCAGAAAACCCCCCATGTTTCGCAATTTCCAGATTAGTCTACAAGGGATGCAAGAAACTCTGTTTAAAGCAGACTTTTGTTCAGATATAGCAGAATCTCGAATCTAGCAATCAGAAGGTAGTCATGAAGGGGCAAATTGCAAAAAAAAGCCCTCTAGTTTAAGACATTTGCAAATAAGTCCTCACCTTTTGCAAACAACGCCACATTCGGTTGAAAATTCCAACAAGAAGAGATTGTGCATGCATCAGCAGCCAGCATATTTGTTGTTCTGTCCTTCGGGGCACCTTTGCCATTTTCCTTCCTGAGGGACAATCCAGGGATCATCGCTTTGATTTTTCAAGATCTCCTTCCGAGCAGATGAGATCCTTCTACCTCTTCCTTTTGGATTTTCGCGGGCGCGAAATCTAGCCTGTTGACATTGACCGGGCGGTCAATGTCCTTTGCACCTTTTGGATTTTCACGGGCGCGAAATCCAGCCTGTTGACATTGACCAGGCGGTCAACGTCATTTACCCCTCTTGGATTTTCGTGGGTGTGAAATCCACCCTGTTGACATTGACCGAACAGTCAACGTCATTTGCCCCTCTTGGATTTCCGCGGGCGCAGAATCCAGCCTGTTGACATTGACCGAGCGGTCAACGTCATTTGCCCCTCTTGGATTTTCGCGGGTGCGAAATCCAGCCTGTTGACATTGACCGGGTGGTCAATGTCATTTGCCCCTCTTGGATTTTCGCGGGCGCGAAATCCAGCCTGTTGACAATGACTGGGCGGTCAACGTCATTTGTCCCTCTTGGATTTTCGCGGGCGTAACTTGTTGACATTGACTGGGCGGTCAACGTCATTTGCCCCTCTTTGATTTTTACAGACGCTGAATCTAGCTTGTTGACTTTGACTAGGCGGTCAATGTCCTTTGCCCCTTTTGGATTTTCGCGGGCGTGAAATCCAGCTTCTTGACTTTGACCGGGCGGTCAATGTCATTTTCTCTCCTGGACTTTTGAGGGCACGGAATCCAGCTTGTTGATTTTGACCTGGCAGTCGAAGTCTTTGGCTTCTCTCGAATTTCCTTGGGCAGGAAATCCTACGGCTTGACCTTTTGACCGGATGGTCAGGATCGCTGCTTGACCTTTTGACCAGATGGTCAAGGCCCTAGCCCTTCTCTCGGATTTCCTTGGGCAGGAAATCCTACAGCTTGACCTTTTGACCAGATGGCTAAAGTCCTAGCCCTTCTTCCAGATTTCCCCTGGCAGGAAATCCAACGGCTTGACCTCTTGACCGGGCGGTCGAGGTCCTTATCCTTTCTCTTCTAGGCTTTCCTGGGCGCGGAATCTAGTTGTTTGACCCTCTGATCGGGCGGTCAAGGTCCTTTTGTTTCTTCTCTTCCGAGTTTTCGCAAGCGTGAAATCTCTTTGTTCGCCCTTGGTCCGTGCAAACAGGGCCCCTCTTTGCCTAACAAATGATATGTTTGTCATGCCCCACTTCCCCTTGGGCTGGTACCCCCAACTACTCGGTTGACAACCGTCATACTGTCTGGCGATCGGGATGACAAGACTTGTTTTGATTTGTCATATCCCGCCTCCTTAGGTTGATAACTTCGATAATCCGGTTGATGAGTCCGACAACTTATCATTTTCCTGCCACTGATCCCAATCAGTGCACAGTGTTTCTTTGTTTTTGTCATATTTCTTTAGCACCAGCATTGCATCGCCTTGCAGGCACCTACTTTGCATTCACATCGATTTTGCATCGGCTTTCAAATCGGCTCTTGCATTAGCATCTTGCATTAACATCGCATCCCTAGCATATAGGTCAGCAATCACATGCATTCGCATTTGCATTTGGCGACAAGTCATAACTTTCGATGCATCCGCCGGATAAGTGACTTACTGCCTACAACAAACACCATCCTTCTGTAACCTCAAAATGGGGGTATCTTGTCAACTCTAAGCATCGGTCTTGGTTCCTTTCGTCCCTCGACCTCGCTCAGAGAGGGGCATCTGTAGACACCCAGATTTTAAGGTGACTCATAGATAAGCTTTCTAGATGTTGCTTTGGATGTGGCTAACCCAACCACTTTTTGAATCCCATTAGCTAAGCCAACCACAAGCCCATAGCATACCCGCAGCCCAATTAGAAATCCAGACAAGTAGGGGAGAGCACCTAGCTAGAGCACCTGTTTGGAGCATCGAGCAGAAGCACTACAGTGGCACACCTAGCTGGAGCACTAGGCTAGCGCACCATGCTGGCACGCAGCCATTTCTCAAACTGCTGGCTGCTGGCTTTCCACCTCCCATGGTTGTTACCTCCACCAACGAATATTCCTTGGAATCTTCCCAACCTCTTCGTTTACGAGGCTGCTTGCATTCCTAGGAGTTACCCATGAGAAATCCAATATAAGGACCCCTATAGGCAACCATTAGAAGAGGTTAGAAACCTTGATTTCAGCAATCCTGATCTGAGCATGCATCTTGTATGAGCTATATACTCTTTCCAGCAGCCATTCTCGTTTTTCTGGAGTATTCCCTTGTATTCCAAAGCATCTTTGGCCCTTCCAAAGTAACGAGGATCCCTCTATCTTTGATATTTCAAGAAGGAACACCTTGAGAGGTAGGTCCTCCTTCATTCTCCTTTAAATTTTAGTCATAGCATCAAGATAAGCATGCTTTAGACTTCATACATGATCAAATTTATTACTGTTTGCATGAGAGTTTCATGATAATATTGCTTGTTTCCTTTGCAAGATGTTCTGTATGCAAATCTATACCTTGTTTGCTAGCATGTTTCTTACTTCTAGCATGAAATCTGCACCTTGTTACTTCCTTTGAGTTGTTTCTTTTCT
>JAMKQA010012447.1:0-12674 GCA_024699735.1 Posidonia australis
CTCTTTCACTTATCCTTTTATTTAAGCTCTAGATATTACACTGTATAAAAGCATGCAAAGAACTAGATATATGATCTGTTAGTAAGTTGTTTTCATGTTGTTTTTATGATGAGATGATTGCTCCTACTTGTATATTCACAATGCTTCTATGCCTTGTTAATTCAGCATCATGTAATCTCCGTTTTTACAGACTGAATGTTGATGCATGCAAATGTTTGCTATGAAATGAGCTGCAAATCACCCTTTACATATTCACCATCTTGATATGATTGTTTGGTTCTTCAATTCAATGCATACTCCTTAGAATCTACTATGCAATAATTTCAGCCCTTAACCAATGATCTTGCATGATTTAAGATAAATGATAAAAAGACTTTCATTGCTTGTTGTCCATCATGTTTCAGCTTTTTACCATCTGAAAAATCAACCTAGTCAGGATAAATCACATTTTTATCTTTGGCATCTGGTCCAAAATCTAAAATCAGACTGTAGTTTGATTCAGGTTTTCTAGAGTGCACCACACTAGAGCACCAAGGTGGCACACCTAACTAGAGCACCACCCTGGCGCACCATCCTGGTCAGAGAGCAAATCATCATCTTTGTATCATGACCTGCATGCTTTCCTGGGTGTTTTTGACGTTGATTTTTATTGTGTTGATTCTCTGATATGTCATGTCTTTGCATGTATGATTTCAGTTTTGGATGACATTGTTTTTAAGTTTTTTTGCATCTTGCATATTCAGCCAGTTGTTGAAATCTGGTGAACTGATTGCCCAATGAACTCCTGTTTGGGGGGTTCTTATGCAACAGTCCATGATCCAGAGCTGGATAGCATTGGCTGAACCTTGTTGTTTTTTTACTTAGCATAAGGATGGTGTGGTCATGTGTGAGGCATACAGCCCTTGAACACAAGACCCATATTGTGTTTTCATGTTTGGACTTTGATGTATACTCATGTTGCATTCTCTGATGAGTTTGCAAGTTTACAAGATTTTTACATTGCATGGCATTCTGGTTTATTTTCGGATCTATGATTTCCTCTGGCACACTTTCTTGGCACCCTAGTAGAGCACATAGGTGGCGCACCAGACTAGAGCACCAGTCTGGCGCACCACACAGGTGCACCAGCCAGTTTTCTGTTGCTTACAGCAGCTTTTGGCATGGTATTTAGCATGTTTCTCGTTTGGATTTGCTTTTGGCTTTCTTTGGTTGTCTTCTTGGGTATCTCAGGAAGACCCTATTCTACTTTCTGTCCTTTTCATGCATGATAGATCATGTTTTGCATATAGTAAAATGAGGATGAAAATCACTCGAACTTGTTAGATCTTTGATCATATCTGTGCAATATCCTTGCACCAGTTCTTGACCCACCGTACGAGTGACCTTTCTGAGCTTTAGGACACACCCTACAACCCATGCACCCATGTTTAGCATAGGGCATCACTCACATATAGCATGGCATTGCATATCGCCCTCGGGCGCACAGAAAAGGCTGAAAAGTCGACATTTCATACAAATAAATGAGAAACCCATTAAAAGACTGATTTTCGGGCGCACGAGGGTGCCTAATACCTTTCTCGTGCGTAATAGGGATTCTTGCCCATTTCTGGTTTTTGGAGACCTTTTCCATTGGTTTTATTGTGTGATTTGAATGTTTTTAAGCGGTTTTCCTCGTCTCCCATTTTAAATAGACTAGGTGGCGACTCCTGCATTTTATCATTATTTTTGTTATTTTTGCTATGACTTTGCCGATCCTAGCGCATTTGGCCTTTCGCGCCAAGCACGAGGTTGTCGCTTGCATGGTTACGGATAGCTTGGTCGACCGAACAGGTTTGGTATACCAAAACATTCTCCAGGACTGGTATACCAATTTTCAACAGTGTGCCAATTTTGTAATCTATTGTATAGCCCCTTATTTTCCAATTTTCGGTATATCAAGTAATTTTGGTATTTCGAAATGATCCCTGAACCTATACTCTAGATTTTTCTAAGGTTTTCTACATGGGTTCAAGGATATACCTATTTTCCTAGGTTTGTGGGATGTTTGGGAGATTATTACATATTTCTTAAGAGTTCATGAAAATAAAATTACATCATAATAATTACAAAGATGATTTCAATTTCCTTCTTTTTTCTTTATCTTTAGTTCTTCTTGGTGACACATAGATCTTCATTTTTCTTCTTCTTTTTTCTTCTTGAATTCTTCTTGGTGACACATAGATCTTCAATTTTCTTCTTCTTTCTTTATCTTTTATGCTTGATTCTTTTGAGTCTGTCATTGATCTTCTTTGCTATTCTGAGTTATGAAATATTCTCATACAAAACATTAGTCTTTTGTTATCATCAAAATTTGGATAAGGCAAATAAAGCCAACAATGGCTCCCTTAGGCAATCCCTAAGGTCGTGTCCTTTATTATGACCCCTTTAAGTAATTCTTGAGACCGTGTCCTTTCTAATGACCCCCTTAGGCAATCCGTGAGGCTGTGCCCTTTCCTATGATCCCCTTAGGCAATCCCTGAAGTCATGTCCATTTTTATGACCTTGTCAGGCAATTCCTGAGGTTGTGTCCTTTATTTTGACCCTCTTAGACAATCTTTGAGGTCAACTCTTTCCCTGGTGGCAGTATTTATTCTCATATCTAGGTTTGAAGTGTAAGATGTTTGATCCAACTCAATTTCTATGTTGGATGTCTTATCTAGCTCGACCCCTCTATGCAGCTCAGTGGCAACATTTACTCTCACATCCAAGTGTTGGTCTTCCCAATTCCCAAGAGTTGGATGTTTATCCAACTCGATCCCTTCATCCATCCTAGGGGCAACCTAGTATCATGTCTAGGTGTTGGATCTTCTTCCACCATCCAGCTTGGCAGTAGCATTTAGTCTCATATCCAAGTGTAGGCTCTCATTTCTCAAGTGTTAGATGTTTATCCAACTCAATCCTTTTATGTTTGATCCAACTCATTTCCCAAGTGTTACATGTTTTATCCAGCTCAATCTCTTTATCCAGCCTAGTGGCAGTAGGTGTTGAATCTTCTTACCGCTTCGAGCTTGGTGGCAGCTTAGACTCACATCCAAGTGTTGGATTTTCTTCTTCCTTTTAATCAAAAAACCCCCTAGATCGTGCCACATGGGAATATCGTCACACCTTGAAGCTAATTTTATACCAAAGTCACCTTTAAGGAGGGGCATTATGTAGATAGCCAATTTTAGCACTCTCCTATTTTTTTATTAAGTCCTATTATACCATAGCATGCTCCATTCAACTTTAGAGGCCTTTCTCTCAATCCAAATGTACATTTGCCAGTCGAGGTTGTTAGACACAGCACTTTCAAAATTCAATGTTAAATGCTATAAACACCACAACCAATGTTAAATGCAGTAATGTCAACATTTTACTTGTCTAGTTCAATTTCCTTCCCAAATCAATCAAACCTTCCTTTTCTGGAATTGAATTAAATTTCTATCCTTTTGGATGAATCTACGTGCCTTATTTAGAGCTCTTTATTAACCTATTAAATGACTCAATTGACCACATTTGACCTGACACCTTTGATAAGTTTTTGGTCTGAATGTGTAAGACACTAAGATCTCTACGTCTTACATTAAACGTAGTATCCATAGCGTCTTATATCTGTCAACTTAGCTTTGCTACATTAGCCACTTTCTTTCTTTAGAAAATTTTGAAATAAAAAAGATTCCTTTTAGAAAATTCCTTTGATTGTGTGTGGAATTAATTAGCCTTTAATCGAGCTTTATTGTTGATTAATTGGAGGAATATTCTTTCATTAATTGTGGCAGGGAATCTAAGTGTGTAAGATGCTGGATCCTATGCAACTTATATTAGATGTTGGCATCTCTACATTTAACACCCAAGATTTGGAAACACTTTGCTGTAGCTGTATAATCTTACCAAGTTTGGATCTTTTTACCTATTTTGATACACCTATGCCTCTATAAATATAGAGGCACCTTAGCCTTTAAGGAGGAAAAAGAGGGACTAGAATTGAGAGGGGAAAGTGATAGGAAATAGGACACACGTAGGGAAATTAGAGAGAGGAGCTTGAGAGACACAAATTTAGAGAAAAAGCCTTGAGTTGAGAGAGCACATAAGAATTTTGTGAAAAGAGAGAAGAGAGAATCTAAAGTAGGCTTTCGACAAATCCATCTCCAGCCATTCCATTTCATGCATACATATCATAAATAAAAGGAGATTTTCCTTTTAGCATTTTGCATTTTATTTCTATTACATGTTATAGCTAGGTATTTACATTAGTTGCAACTGAGGGGATAAAACCCCTTAGGTAGGTGTCTTTCCTTTTGTTTTATATTTTTAATATGTTTTGTTGAACTGTTTATTACACTATACTAATTAGCAAACCATTGATTTTATTTCGCAGGAAAAAGAAGAGGAAGAAGAATCTCATAGGCATGGACATCCTTAGGCAACATTGGTGTTGCCCTAAGGTAACTAAACCCACATCAACAACACATCTCCCCAAGCATCTCGAGGGCCGACAAAAGTGAACTGAGAGTGGTGATCACATTGACTTCAACATACATGAAGTCAAGGAATCGAACATAACTAAAGTGACACAAGTGAGGCGACCAAATGCACAAATGCTCCTGCCTTTTGTGGAAAATCCCGTATCCACACCACCGCTTGCTTCTCGGTTGGCAGCTTCGCTGCTCTACCTCACGAACTGCCATCGATTACTTCTCGATTGGCAGCTTCGCTGCTCTACCTCACGAACTACCATCAACTACTTCTCGGTTGGTAGATTTGTTGCTCTACGTTACGAACTACCACCGACCACTTCTCGGTTAGCAGGTGTGCCACTCTACCTCACGAACTATCATCAACCCCTTCTTGGATGGTAGGTTCGTTGCTTTGCCTCTCAAACTACCACCACCAACTTCCCGATGGGTAGGTTCACCGCTCTATCATGCAGATTGCCATCGATCGCTTCTCGATTGGTAGGTTCGTCGATGTACCTTGCAGACTACTACCAACCGCTTCTCAGATGGCAGGGTCGCCACTCTACCTTGTGAACTACCATCAACCGCTTCAACCACTGCTTTGCCTTAAGAACTGCCACTGACTACTTCTTCAGTGGCAAGTTTGCCATTGTAGACACCCCAATTTCTTTGCCACTTGTTGACGGACTCCTCTGGAAGAGCTTGCTTAAGTTACGATGATGCATTTTCCAACACCAAAATCCATTTCACACCCCCAAACTAAGTCAAGACCCTAGATTTACCCAAAACCTTAGCAGAACCACTAACCTTAGGAGCCCAAGCCCTTGTGGTGGTCTAATATGTGAGGAAACAAGCCTAGAATCCATGTAGTAGGCCCAGTAATAGGTCAGTATGGGTCACTAGTGTGGATAGCCATCGCAACTATCAAGCACAAATGGCTACCGTAGGTGACCAACATGGACCGTTGGTGGGGCACCCTAAGTTAGTAGTAGACTGTAGAGGGATTGGTTGGTCTTTTAACACTTGGACCACCAATTCCTCTTCTCCTATTGGCTCGCAGGGATCTAAGTGTGTTCCTTGACATTGTTGGACAATCATACCCCTCATCCTAATCATAAACCCAATCCTATCCCTTTTCATTACATCTCCACCCTTTTTTTCAAGTTGGTTACGCATCAATGTCTTTTAGGCAACCCAACCACCTATATATTCTCCTCCACCTTGTCATTGACAAGGCTGTCGGTTCCTAAGCCACTCATCACCAATGAGAGGCCTCCCATTGCATGATTGCGTTCTCTCGACACCACCAACTACACCCATAGCAACTTCGACCACCCCACATCTCTCCAAACACCCACACAACTACTGAACCATCCAAACACCCACTGCATTTCACTCCTACCATGCCTGAGCATCTCCAACAATCTTACAGTTGACCAACCTCTGCCTCCATTGCTGTCAAGCCTGGAATGAAGTCGTCGTGAGTCACACGCTAGAAGGACAACCCACACTCATCCAAAAGTGAGCTTCTTCCTTGTTGTGCATTTCTGTGTGTCCTTCATGCTTTGCATTGTTTCATCGGTGTTCGTTGCATGCTCTTTTCATCTTAATTCTTTGAGTTTTTTCGTCATCTGCATTTCTCAATTGCTGGAGATAGGATATTTGCCTGTGCTAGGCCATTGGGCCATGAGCATGAGGTGACCTATCTAGGCATGCATCAACTTTCCCCTCTCTCCACTGAGACGTTCCAAGGCGTTCCTCAGTGCTCATGGCCTCCTCCACTGCTGGCTAAGCCCGAGATTTCTAGCAACGCTCAATAAAGGTGGGGGAAGGGCTGCCTTGTTTTCATTCACATCTACATTGCATTCTTTCTTTCCTCCTGCTCGCTTCACCCTTTGGTGACGTCACAACGGCTCTTGGAGTTCATGGCTAGCTTTTATGGCTGTTGAATTCTGATGGAACCCAACAATAGGTGAGGGAGACGAGGCGAAGCTTGCATGCATCCTCGATTTGCATTTCCTTTCTAGAGTTGTTCCTCGTTGCTTATACATACTCCCCATGTATTGAATTTTTGTTTTGCATTGTTACATCCCATTTTGGTGTGATGAAAAGCTTGTAGGTCATTCTGTAAAACACCTAGTGTGGCCTGATAGCGCGACTAGCTAGCGTAGATGGCCAGCATTGGTTGCTTGATATAGAACAGACCGCACAGCTAAGCACACCCATGATTGCATTCTATTTTTCTGGCCCTCTGTTTTGTTTTTTATGCATGCTTCATCTGCAATTTTGCATGGCATTCAGCCTTGCATGATTTCCCCTGCATTGCATGGTTTTCATGCGTGTTTTGGCATTTGCATTCATCCATTAGGGTGATGATGCATATTGTAGGGAGTTCTTTGGACCAACATGACTCCTATGTGTGAGCATGTCACGCCCCACATTTTCCACAATAATTTAAAACAAATTAAATTACGGGAAAATTAAAGCCAAACAGTAAATATCTAACTACCAGGAACCTATGTATGCGACTAGGAGACTCCAAACTATATGCACTACGCTAAACGTCTGCATGCCTGCACCTGCAAACCAAAAACATGTGGAAAATGCAACAGTGACAGAAGTCACCCATTACGTACCCCAAGAAAAACCATGGCAAAAAAACTCTAATTAATTTTCCATTTTAAATTCATTTCACAAATCAGTTTTTCCAAAACCTCATAAACCAGGCCCACACCGGCCAAAACCACAACCGGGGCACTACTAGCCCAAAGCCATAAGCAAAGGCCCTCAATGGCCAAAACCACACACAATGAGTCGGGATGCCCGACGCTAGGCAACCTTACTCTGGCCACACACAGTCCGCTGCACAGTGTACGCCTCCTCACAACATCCTCCACACATGGTGCTCAGGAGGGAGTATCATACCTCCACACTTGACAACACCTGAGCCTCAGTGCTCACAGCGACAGCAGGAGTATCATACCTCCCCGTCATGCCACAAGACACCTCAACCTGCAGACCACAACCCTAGCCTCAGGACGACAGTCAAGGAGTCTCATACCTCTAGGACCCGACGCCCCTCAGCCTTAGGTATCTCGGCCCCGACCTCAACCAGGGTGTCGTGCTCGACCACCCGAGAATGTCGTCACATTCCATGGTCCCGACGACACGGTCCCACACTGTCTCGGCCAGTACACAGAAAACCTGGAAAACATTTTCCAAAACAGGCCAACTATTCCCTAAAATCCATTTTCCAAAACATTTTCATATCTTTGAAAATTCTTCCAAAACCTCGGCAAAGCGATGTGTCAGGTGTCCCAAGGGACCACCACTAACGACCCACAATGCCATTTCATAGGGACGAAACACAGTAGTCCAAAAAGCCCTCGGAAAATACATTTTATCAACATATTTGGGCCTAGAATCGACATGCCGGAAACATGTTCGGTATGCCGAAAACCCTTGATTAGGTAAGCTGATCTGGATTGATCGACCGAATTGGGTCAATGGTCAACACTCAGGTCAAATTCAGTATACCGAAACTGGGTGATCTAGAGAGAGCACTTCAGTAAGTGCAAGGTGGGGACCACCTGCCCTACCAATTTTGGAACCTCCGTTACTTTTTAGAGGCATCACTCCCTCTGAATTTTCATATCCCAAAATTCGAGAAGTACAATAGTAGAGGCTGCCCAATATCGCATCTGAAGGCATTCTACGGAGACCACATGCAGCTTCAAGGCGACGAGAGACTCCTAATCTACCTATTCTAGAAGAGTTTGATGGGGCCTATGCTCAAGTGGTTTACATCGCTTGACATGGCTGCTATCAGGACTTGAGATGACCTTCCCCAAGCATTCCTGGAACAATACTCCTTCAACTTTGACTTGATCCCTAAGTGCGAGGATCTTGTTGCAACCCGACAAAGACCCCACGAGCCATTCAGGGAGTATGTTGGTCATTGACTCGCCTTAGCCTCCCAAATCAATGATAGGTCCTCTGAAAAGGAGTCTATGGAGATCATTACAATGGGAGTGTAGCCAGTGATCGAGGCTTTGCTCAACATTCAACCCATCACTACTTTTGCATCTTTGATTTGGACCAGCTCTCACGTGGAAAACTCACTACAAAGCGGGAATTTCCCCACACTCACTACATTGGCTAGGTAGACCAACGCCTCTTGTAGCAGCTACGACAACAACAACAACTCCACCACTGGTTACTCCCAGAGGGCAACCATCACATATGTCAAATCCTTAATGGAGCCTATTGAGGTAGTGAGTCAGTCTAACCCAGATCAGTTAATAATTGCACCTAGCTCTCCACACTCTGCACCATTCACCTCCACCATCGATCTAGTACATCACGTCGCACTAGCTAGGCAAGGACAGCGACCGAGGCAAAAGTGACATCGCCATGTCGAAAGTGACTTCACTCCTCTTGTTTTGCTACTGAGTGTCGTCTTTCCCCAAGTTACATCATTTTTGAGGCTCCTGAATCCTCATCCACCATCAAATCCTTTTCCAAGATGCTATGATAGGAGTATGCACTGTAGCTTTCATTGCCTTATTTGGCATTTGACTGATGGTTGCATCACTTTACAGGATGCCATTCAAAACCTGATCAACTAGAAGGTCATCAATGTCATCATGCAAGAGGCAGCACCTACGCCAACATCTGCACATACACCCACACCTGCACTGGCACACCCAGACCAGCTTGAAACATCTTGCCTAGGTTTCTTGGTTCTGACGATGTTGGGGCCTTGAGTGTCCTTTCCCTTTCTATTTCCCCTTCTAACCCTAGCTCTTCATTGATGGATCCTTTCGATCTCATCGACGTTACTTCCCTTTTTGTTCCTATCTTCTAGCGGTGAGCTCAACCCAAAGTTTGCCTATTTGCCATGCACCAACCCATCATGGTTAGCACCAACATCCTGGACGAAGGGCATAGATCATCAACAACAACAGTCCTAGTAACACTAGCAGTCCCAATAGCTTTAGCAACAGCAGCAGCTTCAACAATCCTACTAGTAGCCTCTTCTCCCCTAGTAGCATTAGTAGCACTACTAGAATAATCAGTGGTCCCCACCAACACAGTCAATAGTAGCAAAAAAGGAAGTAGTCGGGACTATTACTATATCCTTTTTTGTTTCTTTTTATTTCTTCTTTTAGTTCATCATAAAAAAATACAAAAAATCAAAAAAAAAAATAAAAAATAAAAAAAGAAACAGTACATCCTACATGCCAACATCTTGCCAAATGACATGAATCAGATAGCAATCCTACATGAGAGAAGATTGTCCCTCCTTAGTGGACACTACCAAGATAACTAGGTAAGTGAGGGAGTCACCGCCAACTGAGAGCCAGATGAAGTCTCCAAACTTCATTAGGACCCTACAACTCCAATAGGGAGATAAAATGCTAGAGTGACTGAGCAAGTGAGCAAAACAATATACACCGGAATGGACACAAAAGAACAAAGAAGACAAAAGTTAGCTCAAGAGCAAGAGATGTGCAGCATAGCCCTAGTTCTACAATGTACCTTGGATAGGAGTCAAAGCATGTGCCTAGGAAGCCCACACCTTTGAGGGACTAGCCCCACATTCTACAACAAAAGCCTCTAGCCTAGACTAGGCACCTATTACCTTCAAGGCAGGAATAGAGTGAACCCGTGCATCTATGAGGGAGCAAAAGAAATATCAAGGATCTCAAAAATGCAAGTGTAGGACCTTAAAGAGTTTGGCATGGAGTCTGACCCTCCACACCACCCAGCGTAGTGAGCTTGAGCACCACCACCCTACAACAAGAGCCACCCATGGCTTGTGATTCTTGGTAGGGTCTAGTGAGTCAGGGGTATCCTCCTCCTTTTCAGCAGGCATGAAGCTTTCCATCATAATTTAGGGCAAATAAAAAATCAACTAATTCACTTTCATTAATAATCAATCCACCTATTGGCAAATAAAAAACAAAAGTAACCTCCCCCCATCATATTAACTTGCTTGCTTGAGTCTCTTTGCTTGTATATGCATCACCTTGCAGGTCTTCATAGAGCATCTTCAACCTGGCACATTTTGGTTGCTTTTTGGTTAGAGCTCACATGCATCAAGGGCGCCTATCAGTGCACAAACCACGCATATTTGCAGAATCAACAGCATGGCAGCAAGCTCCCCATAGCAATATAAATTTCACAAACACTACTGGGGACTGCTTGGAGATAGCACAACCAAGTACAAGAAAGCAAGAACACAACGACTGAACAAGTAAAGGAGCAGTGCATGATCCAGGCACACATATCAGAGGCAAACTACAACCCAATCAAATATCCAAATCAATTGAACGTAATTCATTCTGCCTTCAACGCAAAACTCAGAATAGCAGTTGAACATGCATGCCTTCAAATGATCCAGCAAGCAAGCATTATCCCTTGCCTCAGCCGACACCATGCTCAGCAAAGCACAATTGTCTAGGGTGCCCTGCAAACACAACCCAACCCTCACATTCGCTCCTCCCATTTCACCTTCCTTTCTGCTCTTCATCCTCTCGATTGCCCACCGTGTTGGTGGTTTGTGATGACTGGCATGTCTGAATCTTGCCTTTGCTTGGCAAAACCCTAACTATCCGGTCAGCAAGCTCGTCAGACTTGCCACACCCCTCTTTTCCTTAGGTTGATAACCCTAACTATCCAATCGATGAGTCCGTGATCTCATCATGCCCCTTCCTTCAGTTGGAGGACCCATCGGTCTTGTCTGGCACCCGTCTTTGTGCAAGTTTCATGGTCTATCATGCCCCTTTTCAGGCTAAGTAGCCCTTAGCTTGCCACCTACTGCTTCATTAGCTTGTCATCGCATCCCATTGCATCCCACTACACATCACTGCATGTCATTACATAAGCATTGCATGTTATCGCATCACACCTCCTAGCATATCATTGCATCCCATTGCATTCCACTACGTATCATTGCAAGTTATCGCATAGGCATTACATCTTGTTACACCCGCATTGCACCACATTGCATAAGCATCACATCAGCACAGCACTGGAATCCCCATTAGTATTATAACATTATGCACTGACCTTGCTTTATCATTTCCTGCACCATGTGCTTAGCATGCCTCCAGTGGCATTGAGTGTCAGTGACTTGTCCTCGATACTGCCTGCCCAGCATGGTATGTTCTGCACTGCGTGCCTAGAGCTAGATGCATCAACCTTAATACTACCTCACTTGCATCATCACATCCTACACCATGTGCTCAGCATGCCTCCCACAGCATTGAGTGCCAATGACTTGTCCTCGGCACTGCCTGCTTGACATGGTATGTTTCACATCATGTGCCTGATACTGCATACACTGACCGCAATAGCACCTCACTTGCATCATCACCTCATTGGCATCGCATGCTCAACATACCTCCCACAGCATTGTGTGCAAGTGTGTAACGACCCAGACCTGGATTATCTTTTTCGACTAGATATTTTAATAAAGTTTTGGGTCGTTAGACACTAAGTTCCCTGCATTTATTGTAAAACGCAACATTGGTGGCATTCTCTGCCTGTAATGTGGGTTTCTAGCCTTTTGGTGCTGAGTGGTTTTAGTGCTCTACTGATTTTCGTTGAAGTTTAAGGATTTGCCCTAAGCTACGAAAGTTTATTGGCATGCCTGAGTGGTTGGTCACTGTTTGCACGAGTCACGTGGTCGTGAGTGGTCGCATGGTTGGATCTTGTGCTGTGGTTTCTTTCCTTTCTTTCTTTTTTTTTCCTTCTTTCCTCCTTTTTCTCTCTCCTCTTTTCCGTCCCCCACATGTGCCTTCCTCCCCACTCCACCTCTTCTCCTTTTTCATCACTCCATTCCTTCCTCCCTGTATATTTACGCATGAGGAGGAGTGATAAGGGGGTGATGAGAGTGAGGGAGGGAGATCAGAGAGAGGGAGACAATAGAAATGCGAGAGGTCAGAGGAGGTGCGTTGTCTGTGTGGTCGCTGTCGCGTCTTTAGTGCAAGGTACACACCTTGTAGGCTCCTTTTGGTTCTAGTTTTGGTTCATAGGTGCATGGTAGTGTGCTTATAATTGTAATAAATTTTTGGAAATTTATTGTACATTTGTGAGCCATTTATTGCCGTATTTATTATGTAGTATGAATAATACTCTTAGGCTTTGCTTGATGATTTCTTAGGATCCGTTAGTCGAATCTTTGTGCTTTTG
>JAMKQA010012448.1:0-13129 GCA_024699735.1 Posidonia australis
AAGCCAACCACAACCCCACACAACCAAGAAACAACAGATTACCCATTAATAAACCATTATACACAATATTGCAAATAATTACATGGTTTATAATAAAAATGGATAATCAGGCCCAGATGTCACACTAGGTTAGCAGCAGGATGCTGCCCAACGACATCCTCATGCTCATGTAGTATCCTTCAAAACAAACAAGAAAAGCAAAAGAAAATAGATTAGACTAGGTATAGTAAACAAATAGCAAAAAGGTAACAAAAGAAAAACGTAAACATACAACTAAATACTAACTTGGGGGTTATCCCCACATGCATATGCTATAGTCAATTATATGAATGTAAGTTTTTTTATATGAAATAGAATGAAATAAATTGGAAGAATTACTCCCTTCACCCTTGGTGCCTTAATGTGGGGGTTGAAGGAAGTGGAGGCCACTTTATGGAGCTTCAGAGACGCACTATGCCTTTGAAAGATGCTAGATCTTTAGGGGATTTGAGCTTCTAGGGGCTTAGACATGGAGGAGGGGATGAAAAGCTCTCTCTCTCTCAAGATTCTCTCCTAGGGTTTGCAAAGTGGCTCCTTAGAATTTTTGAAGTGTCACCTCTCAAACTCTTGACCTAGGGGTTAATTTATAGAGTTTGGGGACTCAAGATCTTATCATTGACAAGTGGGAGATCAATGGCCAAGATCGAAATAGTTTTAAAAGGAAGAAATATCTTCTTAGATTTTGTCGTCATTTAGTCGTCGCCCATATAGGCGACGAGTAGATTGACTCTAGATTCCATGCACACAGTGAATCGACAGCTAATCGGTATGAAATCTGCCATGTAAGCTAGTCGCTTGTGTATGTAGCATCGAGAACTAAAAAGGAATTATTTGCAAAATTAAAATCACAAAGTATCGAATTATGAATCCATTGGCAGTGTGCATATAATAAACACATAAAAGTCATTCTCGTAATTAAGAGATATTCAAAATATATTTCCTAATCCAAATCAAACTTAAAATGTTAAGTAAATTGAATTTGAAAATTAAATCTTCAATAATTAAAAGAAAATATCAATTAAATCAAGGATAGATCTAATTTATTTTAGATTCCTAATTATCTTGTTTTTTGGATTTTATCTTTATTTTCTTGGCATTATCTTCAATTAAATATAAGTTATAACATTAAAATGTGATAGCTTATCATAAAAACTCACTTTTGGTAAATATAAAGATAAGTGATCTCAATTATCAAGTCATCCAAATTTCTAGAATTATTTGGCATTTATAATGATTTATATGACATACGTAGATATTTAAATGTTAGGAAATTATAGAAATTATAATTACTATGGAAAAAATCATGATAACATTTATAAATATCCCATATATGATATTAAGGCCTGGGATGACAAATTATTCAGAGAGAGAGTGCTAGGAATTCAGCCGCCTGTGCTACTGGCACCATGATATCTAATCACCTGTTAGACTAGCGACAAGTATGTCACCTCTTGAAATGGCGTCTAGACTCGTCGCCTATCACGATGGAAACAACCTAGTCTTTTACAGATTACCTCCTGTCTTTTATCTTATTCCACAGAGATACAATAAAACTTGGAAAACTTCTGAAATTCTATGAGAAAATCTGGAAAAAGGGTTAAAGATCCTTAGCCATGTGATCTAGGGTGCCTCAAAGGCTCCTATCCTTAGTGAACTATGCGAAATGCGAAAATGAGATATCTACACTTTGTATAGGTGTCACTCCCAACAAATTTCCATGTCCTAAAATTTGAAAAATATAATGGTAGAAGCTACCCAATATTGCATTCGAAGGTGTATAGTGGAGACCTTATGTAGCTTTAGGGTGATGAAAGACTCTTGATCTACCTATTCTAGAAAAGTCTGATAGGGCCAGCTCATAAGTGGCTTACATCCCTCAACTTGGCCACTATCAAGACTTGGAATGATCTTAGCCAGGCATTCCTACAACAATATTCCTTCAACCTCAACTTGATTCCTAAGCATGAGGATCTCATCACATCTCGGTAGAGGACCCATGAGCCATTTGGGGAGTATTTCAGTTGCTGGCATGCATTAACCTCCCAAATCAAGGATAGGCCTTTTGACGAGGAGTCTATCGAGATCATTATCAAGGGAGCACAACCAGTTGCTGGGGCTCTGCTCAACATACAACCTATTACCCCTTTTACATCTCTAATGCAGGCCAGCACTATCATGGAAAACTCATTCTGTAGCAGTAGCTTCCCCGCACTCACTACATTTGTAAAGCAAGCCCTCACTTCCAACACCACTAGCAACAACAAAAAAGGGCGGCAACAGTAGCAACAACACTTGTGCCAACTGCTCCAAGAAGCCCATCATTGCATACGTCAAATCTTTTGAAAGGCCTACTGAGGCAATAATCTAGCCCAACCTAGATTAGTTAGCATTGGCATTTAGCTCCCCACACACCGCACACACATCTCCCATCATTGAGCTAGTGCACCACATGATGCCAACTCGATAGGGATGTCAATAATGGCAAAGACGACCTTGCCATAACGAAAGCGACTTCACTCCACTAACTAAGTCGTTGAGCAACGTCTTTCTGAAAGTTGGATCATTCCTACAGCTACCAAAGGTTCATCACCACAAGACCCTCTTTCAGGGTGGTATAAGACAAATCAATTCTACAATTTCCATCGAGTCAGTGGGCACTTGACAAATGAGTGTTTCACTCTTTGGAATGCTATCCAGGACTTGATTGATAATGGCATCATTATTGTCAAGATGTAGGAGGCAACACCTACACTAGCATAGGCACATGCTAGCATAGCCAGCCTCTCTTCGCCTAAGCTTGCAAGCTTTGAGGATGCAAGGACTTTAGTGGCCTACTTCTTTTCTCTCATCCTTTTTAATTCCAACTTTTTCCTGATAAATCCTTTTGAGCCCATCAATGTCGTTCCATCTCTTGCCTTTTCCCTACTCTATCCAGCTACGCCAGCGTGCACCATTCTTGTTTCTATTTTCCTATGGGGGGCCTAGCGCAATGGTTGCCAATTTGCCGTGCTCTAGTCTGACCCTATGAGTTTAGGATACTCTAGACCCCAACAAGAGGCACTAGTAGTAGTTTCAGCAATCCCAGTAGATTCAGTAGTCTCAGCAACTATTGCAATACTGCCAGCACAAGCAACAATAGTTAGTAGCAAGGACTACAACCATATCCTTTTTTCTATTTCATTTATGCTCTCTTTTTAAGAAAAAGCAACAAAAAACAAAAAAATTAAAAAATAAAAAAAAATCAAGAAAACAACAAAAACAGTAGTCCTACATGCCAACAACTCTACCCAATGAGGAAAATCGACAAGCTAGCTTGCACAAGAGAAATTTGTCCCTCCTTAGTTGACACTACCTAGATAAACAAACAGGTGAGGGAGCCACCAACCATTGAGAGCCAGACGAAGCCCTACACCTCCAAGAGAGAGATAAAATGCTAGAGTTTTTACTGAGCAAGTGAGCTAGAAAAGGAAAATAAATTTGCAGGGGCATAAAAGAAACAAAGAAGATAAAAGTTAGTCCAAGAGCAAGACATGTGGCGTAGCTCTATCCCTCCCATACCTTGGAGAGGAGTTGAAGAATGTGCCTACAAGCTCACATCTTTGAAGGGACTAGCCACCCCTTTCTTGCATCAAAAAGATTCCAGTCCAAACCAAACGCCTATTACCTCCAAGCTAGGGATAGAGAGAACCCACATGTCTAAGAGTGAGCAAAAGAAATATCAAGGAACTTGAAAAAAGCAAGTGTAGGGCCCAAAAGAGTTTGGCATGGAGCCCAACTCATCACACCACCCAACACAATGAATTTGAGCGATGTCACCCACCAAAGGAGAACCACCCACAGCTTGTGAGTCTGGTAGGGTCAATTGAGTCAAGGGCATCCTCATCCTTTCCAGCAGGCATGAGACTTTCCATCTTAACTGAGGCCAACAATAAAAGCCAACCATAATCAATTAGCATCCTTACTTGCAATCAGTTGTTAATAACCAACCTACTTGCTTAACTCTTTTGCTTGCTTATGCTTAACCATTTGGATTGCATTGAGAATTTAACCAAAGGCATGTTAGTTGCCCTCTAATCACATAAGTTCACAACAACCACATCAAATCCAATTTTGTCCACTAGGGGCATGCCAGCTACTCCTTGGTTAGGATCCGTACATTTGGTGGTTGTTACAGTAAGCAAAAACTTGCATACAAAGCATCAATCTCAACCTCAACAAACTGTACGCATTTAATCCCCCCACGAGCACTGGGCATGAGAAGCAATCATTCAGCAAGCACCCAGCATCAAGCATTTAGTGCCCCTATAAGCAGCAGTAGATTGTACAACAATGGTCCAAAGTGCACTCGTAAACAGGATTCCCTTGGCAAACTCTATCTGTTGAACCAACTAGTAGGGCTCATTGCATTTATCTCCCTTTGTCCTTTGACTCTTGGCATGGCTATGGCATCTTGCCTCAATACCAAGGGCATTTTTTTACCCTGGTATCCCCCGATCTGCCCTCCATTCCATTTTAGCATTGTTGCCTCTCAATACTAGGGCATGTCAGTTACTTTGTGGTATCATTCTCTTTGATACTAGGGACATGCCAACTACTTTGTGGCACCGTTCCCTTTGGTACTAGGGACATGTCTATTGTCTTTGGGTATCATCTTATTCGCCCTTTCTAGGCATCGGATCTCTGACTTTGTTAGATGTCTTACTCATCTTTCGGCTTGTTGTTGGACTTTTGAGTCGACCAATAGCCTGCATCTTTTGGCTTGGCATTAGACTTCAGAATCTGCCAATAGCCTGCAACTTTTGGCTTGGCATGGGCCTTCTAAGTCTACCACTACCCAACATCTTTCATCTTGGCATGGGACTTTTGAGTCTACCAATAGTCTGCATCTTTTGACTTGGCATTGGACTTTTGATTCCGCCAATAGCCTATATCTTTCAGCTTGGCATTGGACTTTTAAGTCCATAGGTTCAAGAATAGCAGCAACATGTGCTTATGGACTTTAACCAAATATTTTAATCTTCTCACAGTAGGCCGATTGCCCACCCCTCTAGCAATCCATATGATCTTCTTCATTTGACAAAATAGAGAAAGTATTGCACCCACTAGAAAGAGACTTACTTTCGAGTGATAGGATTAGAAGATCTCCTCTTGGCTTGCTCCTTACAAGTAGACGTATCACTGATATGCCTCATCTCATATTTCTTAGTCCTTCCCCCCTGACATTTCACAACAATCTCCTCACCATAAGCAATGTTATCCTTTGAAATACGCCTACTAGCAACCCCATCCCATTAACCATTCATCTCTACCGTAGCATGCACATCCCCTCTGCAGTCATCTACCATGCAAGCATTCTCTGATGTCATGGAAGCATTAGTCACCTCCTCAAGCAACTCCAGTAGCTAAATGTCATCCATCCTAGCATTTTCATCCTCTACCTCCTCATTCTCTATCGAAACTAAAGCCTAATTATAAGAAGACCCTACATTATCTTCCTAAACATGGAACACCTTTCTCAACATCTCATGCTTCATCTTCATTCCCACATAGACCTCTGTCGAATAATCTTTAGCAAAATCCATTTCCACACAAAACCAAGCACATACTGCCATCAACTTTGATGTGGTAGCTGAAGCAGTGCATAACAACTGACCATAGATCTTAGAAATTGATTTGATGAAACCTGGTTTATAATAGCAATATGGAAGCACTAGTAAAGAAAATCACATCAAAGCAAAATTATTCTCAATACCTGGACAAAACCACGGGGTCCATTAGAATACCTTCACCATTCGGCCCTTTATAATCCATTTATCCCTAGTGTAAATCTCGAGAAAATCAGCCTCAGAAGAAAACCTCACCAACAGATGCTGATGATCTATAACAACAACGTCAACAGTGCCCCGCACTCCCCAGCCAGAGATAGCACGTTGCACCTCCACCATGGGATGATGGAAATAAAAAAACTTAAAGATTAAAGCTGTCTTATAAGGAATGGAAAGCTTTGCAACCTCTACATTAGATAGGATTATTGCCAGCCTGCCAAACTTAGTCATCGACTCACACATCGGAATATCATCTTCAATAGGAGGACATTGAAGAGTATCCGCAAAGGACAACTGCTTTAAATTGAGAGATCCCTTAAGGAACGTTATCTCTAATGCTGATTAAATAGTTTCCACCCTAATGGTAGATGGCAAACAAACACTAAAATCTAGTAAAAGGTCAAACAATAGAACAAGGTGGATAGGATATATTTCATTTTTTTAATCACTACTTCAAATTGTAAAAAAAACAACAAATAAATAAAAATCAAAGATCTACAAGAAAATCCTACACTAGCTGTGGTCGCTAGTCGGAGTGGTGTTGAACTTAGTCACTTGTTACATCAGTGGCCACTAATGAGTGCCTTTCTAATTATTATAAAAACTAATAAAAAAGCATGGATCTTGTGAAAACCTACATGCACGATTCCCAAATTGAAAATAACACCTAGATCTAAAAGAAAAGCTAAGAAGGAAAGGAAAATGCTTGGCTCAAAAACTACCCCACCGTGATTTCCATTATGTGGATATGTGGATTTGGGGTGTGAAGATGCTATTGACACTTCCATGTTCATCGATAACCGTTGTGATCGCTACTTGTCAATTCATTGTACCAGTTGACAAGATGCCTTTAGAGAGATGCGGATGTAGGTGTGATGTGGGTCCTACGATCACTGGATCGACTGCGAAATGTCATTCAACGGCGTCCTTGTGCTATGCAGCGTATTTCTTCCTTCAAAATAGACATACAAATCTAGATTAGCTTATGCTTGTAGTAAATAATCTAGTGAAAATAACGAATATGATGAATGATTGATAAGAATACTAACCAGGGGTGGTTCCCCACATGGAAATGCAATGGCCTATCTAGGAAATATTATAATGCTAAAAAAGTAAACGAAAATGAAAATGAATACTCCTTTCATCCTCTATGCTGTACGTCATGGGAAGATGAAGCGAAGATGTAGACAGAATCCCAAAGGCATGTCTCTCAAATCAGTCATAATGCCATTGGATTTTGATCTTTCCACAAGGATTTGATGAAGTGGGGCTATGGATCTCTCAAAATCTCAACACTCTAACACTTGAATGTCTCTGATAACACTAACTCAGATCTGTATCTACCAAATTTTCCCTAACCTCTCTCTCTCTTCTCAAGAGCCTCTCCTTCTTTTAGAAAACCTCCCCCCTTCAAACTTTCTAGAATTTTTCTCAATTAGTTGCTTTTTTTAAATATATATATCTTTGAAGATTATGTATTCAATTGCTAGGAAAATCATAGAAATATTAATTATCATGAGAATATTATTAAAATGTTTTAGGAAAATCCCATATAATATATTAAAGCTTAGGATGACCAAATATTACGTGAAAGATTTCTAAGATAGTCACTGTCTGTCATTACAACGATGACTTGTGTCGCCAATAATAGAGGCAATGAGAACTGTGGTCACTCATACTAGCAATGAAATGGTTTTTTGCAGTTTTCCCCCTAATTTCTATATTAATCCAAAGACGTGTTTAAGGTTCGGAATAATCTCATAAAAACATTTTTTTTTGGTTAAGCTACTCAAAATTGCCACTAGTTTGAGTTTAACAAGAGTATTAACTCTGTCATAGCTAATAAATTCACATTAAATAATGTTTAAGTTACTCAAACTTACCACTTGTTTGAGTAGAATGAAAATGTTAGCTCTGCAACAATTAATAACCTTACATTAAGTAATGTTTTTAAAAAGATTATAAAAAACCTGGAATATATGTTAAATACTTTTAATTATATGATTTAAAGTGCCTCAAAGTTTCCTATCCTTAATTAACTATTAGAAATGCGAAAATGAGATATTTACACCAATGTCATCAAGGAGACCTTCTCTGAAGGAGCAGTAATCCTTGAGGATATGGACCACGTCGAGCATGTTGAGCTAGTCGATACATGCTACTAACGAAGTATTACCAATAGTGGAGGTCATATCCTTGACCTACTAAGGCTTCTTCCCTCTTCATTCTTGCATTTTTCTTTTAAAAAACACATAAAATAATAAAAATAAAACACACACATCAAAATATAAGCCTAATAACAATGCCCGATGATGAAAATAAAAAAAGCAAGCCTACTTAGGAAAGAAGTTGTTCCTCCTTAGTTGACACTATCTAGATGATCAAGCAAGTGAAGGAGCCATCACCCCCTGAGAGTAGG
The DNA here is from genome assembly GCA_024699735.1 of Posidonia australis. Lineage (NCBI taxonomy): Eukaryota > Viridiplantae > Streptophyta > Magnoliopsida > Alismatales > Posidoniaceae > Posidonia > Posidonia australis. The sequence continues at coordinate 8,284 of JAMKQA010012448.1, forward strand.
ATGAGATGTCCAAACTCGACACGGGGCCTATACCTCTAGAGGGAGATAAAATGCTAGAGTGTGATTGAGGTTGTGAGAAATAAGGAAAAAAGAAGTCGCAGACATAAGCCATCCTTAGAGAGACGGGCATGCGAAGTAGTCCTGTCCCTATGACATACCTTGAAGAGGAGTCAAAGCATGCACTGGGAAGCCCACACATCCAAAGGGACTTACGACCCCTTTCTTGTAGTAGAAAGTACCCTAGCCTAGTCTAGGCACTCATTACCTCCAAGTTAGGGATAGAGTGTACCCAAGAGTCCATGAGGGAGCAAAAAAAAATGAGAATCACAAACGAGAAGGTGTAAGGCCCTAAGGAGTTTAGCATGGAGCCCAATCAACAACACCACCAAACATCAAGATCTTGAGCGACATTACCAATTAGGAGAGCCACCCATAGCCTTGGAGTCTTGGTAGGGTTTGGTGAGTCGGAGACTTCTCCCTTCCTTTTCAACAGGCATTAAGCATTCCAAAATGATTGAGGTCAAGAAAAGAAAAGATAGCATAAATCACTCACTAATCAACAACCTAGACTTCTTTTCTTGTTCTTGTGCATCGCTTCACAGGACCCCGTTAAACATTTAACCAGGGGCATGCCAGCTACCTTTTGGTTAAAACACAGCTCAAGATATCTTCAACTAGTGGTGTGTCAGCTACCTTTTGATTGAGGGCCTCAGATTCGACCAGGGGCATTTCAGCTAGTTTCCAACTAGAATCATTGGGTTAGTACTTCTTACCATGGGCATGTCAACTACTCTCCAGGCAACACACTTGCATCGAGACACCTACCAACATGGGCCCACCACAGCCAATATTTCAAGACTAGCACTCTCAACCGAGGGCATGATAGTGCCTTTTGGGGACAAAGTAATAGCTTAGGTTTGCCAAGACAAGCACATATTGATTTGCTCTTGGCGTGAGGAGTTTCATGTGAAGTGCACTACAAGCATTTGATGCCAACCAAACCAAGCAACAAAAGGCAATGAGGCAACAATTTGACTGTTAGGTGATCTTTGTGTCTTACAAGTGTGTATGTCTTATGCATAATCCAAGTGCGTCACTCCTGTGCATAAAGTTAATACGTAAGTTTAGTACAGCATACTGCATCATCAAGACCAGTAAGTCTCTAGCCTAGCTACCGATTGAATTTGGGAATAGCAAGGGCACAAGCACATAGTAACAACAATGAGCCATACTGCCTAAACAAAGGATTGCTAAATTTGCCATTACAACACACTAAAATACATAGAAGCACAATACAACAATTTAAGCCCATAGACTGAAATGCAAGGAACAATGCAAGCCATACACTTCAGTAACCAGAATTGGTCTATGCTCTCTTTGAAGTTCTTGCACCACCTAACATAGCACCGCTTGGCAAAATCTCATTGATAGGTTGAGTCTCCTTCCTCAGAGCATCATAAGTAGGAGTGCAGCCAAAGCCCTTTACAACAGTGATGTAATTAGAATAGATGAAAGAGTGTCGTAAGCGAGCCAGCTCCATAGGCAAAGCAACAGGGCTAAGAGGATACAACTTGAATTGTTCAGGCATGTCGGTTGGCTTAAATGCATCCTATCAAAGACCGAACTAGCACAAAACATTGCTAGGGTGATACTCAATGCCGCTAATGAATACTGGAAGGATAATCAGCCGCATGTCACTATTGTTGAAGCGAATAGCAAAGGACTTCACAACAATTGGAACGATGTGCTAGGTCACTTCATCCTCAATCAAGCATCGAAGTCTCTCATACATTTCAAGGATCCCAAGGATGATCCTAGAATGGTAGGTATTGCAATATGCATCAAAGGCAAAGCAATGTGGGTGCATAACCTTTGCTCCTAGATGAGCAGCCAGCTAATCCTACCAGAAAGCAAACAAGCAGTGGATAAACGTCTGACAGAACAACAGAGCAATAGAAATAATGATGATGATTTGCTTACACCAATGCACCGCAACCACAGAAGTGCCGAAAATGCTTTAACACATGATCCAAGCTATAGTTGGTCTTAGCTAAGATGATAGGAGTCAGATAAATCTGGTAGGTGACCACAGCCAATGCAATCTCAGCCACCTCAATTGCAACGATCATCTTACCATGGCTAAAGACAATCTCACCCAAGAACCGGACCACAAAGCCATGCAACGACAAATCATCGCCAAGCACGATGCAATTTGAAGCAAACTCATCAAAGTATTTGTGCCACAGCATTGACATCAAGCCATCAAAGCATATGAGGCGATGCTTGCACTACATGGTTTAAAGGGCTATAAGTTGATGTAGAAAGGGTGAGTAGTCATAAAGGTGCAAATACACCAATGGCTTGAGCAACTGAGACAAGCCATAGATCCATTGAACCGCCTCCAGTGTGAGCATCCACTCTACTAGTCTGAAGTGGAAAACATGACAGTCTAGCTTCCAAAATTGAGTAGTTGCACATAGGAGGTAGTAGCTCACCTCTACGTTGGCTATACACAAGAATGTCGACGATATTACCCAAATTCAAAGCTTTTTGCAGTATTCAATTTTCAATGCACTGATCCAAGCCCTGAGGACATTTGAGCAGTGGCAAGGGGTCACTAGGGTTTGGTATCCCTAAAAGAAGGAAAGGCAAAAATGTCCAACTGTTAAATACACATAAGTAGGTTGCCAGCCTACAGGAACAAGAAAGGAGAAGGCACAAAAAGAAGAATGAAAGCTTACCGTTGATCTATAGAGAAAAATGCTACTAAGATTCATTAAGATGCACAAATTGAAAAGAAGACCACAATATTAAAAGGCCCAAGCCACTACAAAAAGCACAGCCTGACGTTCAGAACAATAGCAGTGGTGGGGGACAGGCATGCACCGATAGTACATGATCGAGTCAGATAAAACAGGCATTTGAATCAAATGCCTAGAGCAAGAGTGTAAAAGCGGTGTGTCATGTAGGCACATGACTCTAGTGCGTAATTCTAGCATGTATAACTGGTGTGTTAGTATAGATTCTAGTTGTAGAACTCAATTGCATGCAAGATCTCGCCACTTTGGTGCAACAAATTTCAACCTATTAAGAAAGCAAGTACGCACAACATCATAGTGGGTTCATAACTAGAATGCAAGAACAATTTGGCAATTACAAAAAGAAAGTTTTTCATTCATTTCCAACAAATCAAACTACCACACACAAGAGAATCAAATACAAACCCTAATACAAAGAAAAGAAAACACAACAACAAGCAAAGGCAAAAACACTTTGTCACTCCTAGGGAGAGCACTACTCATCCCGAACCTTCTCTTTCCAATGAAGAGCACAAGCTGCTAGCTACAAGACCTTGCAAGCTAACCAACATGTAGTTGAAGCTAGAGTAGCTCGAGAACCTAAAGGACCTAGTGTTGCACTAGTCGCTTCCATTGGGCCACCATCTTCTTAGCTATCCTTCTCATCAAACTCAATATCATGCTCTAAGTTGAAGGCAACATTCATATTGGAGTAGGAGGTACTGAGCTAAAATGCAAATAAAGTGGCATGTTAGTACCAAGTAATATGAGTAACTAGCAAAACTTAAAATACTGACCTTGGCATCAGCTCTCCATTGCCTTGCCTATTCATTAAAGAGTGTTAGAACTCAATAATAGAATAAGCATGCAAGCAAAAGGAAGAAAAGCAATTCATGTACCTATTGCTCCTTGAGGTCGACATAAAATGAGACAAACTTCTCTTAGAAGCCCTATAACGCACAGGTAAGTCAGGACACTGCACAATTGGTAGAAAGTAAAAGTAGAAGAAGGGGAAGATTGCCTTACCCATGTCTAGAGTGAGGTAAACCACATGCCTCGCGGCCGCTCGCGAAGCTCTACACTAAAAAGATGAGGCTTGCTAGACCACTCATAACAGGCTAGGTACTCAATGTAAGTGGTAGACCAGAGGACATATCTACTCCGGTTGGCGCTGGCAGTTGCATTCTCCTCCTGCATCAAGGCCCGAGTTGTTATCCAGGAGCCCATGCCATCAAGTGGGGGAAGAGGAATACAGAAGGTGTTAGTGAACTAGTGGCGCACGCAACTTGGGAGGTGTGACCATGCCCAGCCTGGGCATCCGACACGGAGTCGGGCCAGAGGGAGGAGGCCACAGCCATGCTAAGATGGTGAAGGCGCAAGATAGGATAAAAACGAAAAGAAAAGGAGTCACCACCTAGTCCTTTAAGGGAAAGACGACGAAAATCACAAACAAACCACAAAAGATGACTGCATGAGATGTAAATATGAAGGCCAGATGTCCAGAGGATGGGTAAGGATTACTATTACATATGGGGAAGGTGTTAGGCACCCCCGTAGGCTCGAGAAACTCGGTCTTTCTAGTCCAATTCGCTTGCTAGAGACTGAATGAATGTTTGCTAAGCCTAGATTGTGCTCTAATCATGCTAATATGAATGTCCAAAAAATACTAGATGGATGTGCGAGATGGCATGCGAAAACTACGAAAAAATCCACATGAAATGATGAAATCACCAAAGATGACATGACAAAGAAAATCACATGAAATGACGAGGTTTCTGGTGAGAAAGGCTTGGTAAATCATATAGGCTTCAAGAGAATCAAAAACTCAATCAACTCAACTCATCAAAATTTCAGAAAACGTCATGGAAATCCCACCAGGAAAATTGCGAAGAAATCCACGCAAAATAAGTAAACTGTCACATGTGAAGAAATTCACATAAAATGATAGTATTTGTGGATAGAATGTTCTGGAAAACCACACCGACATCAAGAGCATAAAAAATGCGAAAAATCCAAATCATTAGAATCATGGAAAACATCACAGAAAT
>JAMKQA010012449.1:0-10007 GCA_024699735.1 Posidonia australis
GATGTCCTCACCTACTACTTGTGTGCCAGGTTACCCCTGATCAAGGTAACAACAGTAATGAAAGTGGAAATGAATAATGAAAGAGTAATGTGTGTGGTCAGGATTGGACTTGTGAAATGGTCCTAGAATCCTGAAAAGAAATGATGATGTTTTCACCAGTTGCCAGCCTGTGTTTGTGTTTTGGTTTTGGGCCCATTGGGGCATTGTGTTTTAGGCTGGATCTGGTTAGAAAGTGTGTTTTGGGAAGAAATTCCCAATATTGAAAATGGAATTGTTTTGGAAAAGGAAAATGAATTCTGAAAGGATTTTGAAAGGTATGTTTTGTAAGAAAAGTGGTTTTGGAACGAATTTCCAAATGTTTGAGAAAGAAAAGAATTTGGTTTTGGGATTGAATTCTCAAGTGATTATTTAATAAAAGAGAATGATTTTCAAAGGAGTAAACCAAGTTTTGCAAAATGATAAGAAACAGGTTTCTTTTGGTTTTGCCGAGTTTTCTTTGTGGTTGTGTGTTTTAGGGCGCGTACTGGGTGACTTAGATGTCACTCACGCGTGCTGTTTGGTTTTCTGGTGTAGACCGCGTGCAGCCAGGTTCCGGTGCAGGAATTGGAGCTTCTAGCCGCACATCGAGATCCTGAAGGTGAGCCTTAGTTATAGTCCTATTGTTCTGTAATTTTGTGTAATTATGCTTGTGATACTGTGTTTTGGTAACGTGCCTGGGATCGGGGCGTTACAAATCTTAAGTGCCATAATTCACATTCTGACAAGAAGCACAAGAGATAACCAGAAGCCACATCAATATTATTTATTTCATTTCCAGATACAACAAGTTTGAACAGATTTTGTTCAGGTACAAATTTTCTCATAGCAAAGGCTTTTTTGTCTTTTCCTATGGATACACGTTTATTATCAAACCTGACTTCCATGCCTTTCTTTACCAACATGTCAACTGAAATAAGATTCCGCCTCATGTCTGGTGCATAAAGGACGTCTTTAAGTACCGTAATGTTGTCCCCTAAATCCAAGTGGTAGGTGCCAACTACTTCCACATCTAAATTGGTATTGTTACCCATACAGATACGTTGTTCCCCAGGACTGAATTCTTTGAATGACTCCAATCCTTGTTTGGTTTTGGCAATGTGCCTTGTAGCACTAGAATCTACCCATCACTCATTTGTATTGGTAGTTACATAAATATTACATTCAGTGACACAAATGAAGACTCTCTTATTCTTCTGTTCCGAGGTCTTGCCTTTGTTTCCATTCCTATTTGGGCAATTTGCTCTGTAGTGACCAAATTGGTCACATACATGGCAAGAACCTTGTAGTCTTTTCCTTTGATTTAACTTGAAGTTCTTGTTGTATCCGTTCTTTCTCTTATTATTCTTTGGCTTCCATTGTGCAACATTTGCTTCTTCTAGATTGGTTTCATATTTCTTCCTGTTAGCCATTATTTCCTGTTCTGTGGCCAACCTAGCAGGCAGTTCAGAAAGTTGAATTAGGGTTGACCTAAGAGATGTGGTTACCATGTCATAGCTATGTGGGAGACTATTTAAAATTGTAGCTATTTACAGTTTTTCAGGAATAGGGTTTCCTGCAATAGCCAAGTCCTTAGTCATAACTATCATGTCGTTTATGTGTTCCACTACATTTTGTTCCTTGAGCATTTTGCAAGAGTTATACCTTTGAAGGAGGAGTTGGGTTGTCATTTCAGTTGTTTTATCATATTTCTCCTTCAAAGCATTCCACAATGTGTAAGATGTAGTGTATATTTTAAAACATTTTAATAAACTATCATCCATAAACATGAACATAAGGTTTTTAGCCTTTTTGTTATCAATCTTTAATTTTTCATGTTTTTTAATTTTCGCTTTAGAAGCGTCATTTGGCAACTCCGGAGGATTAGCTTCAATAGCATGTTCAATATTGTCATATTCTAATGCATGTCTGATTTTTCGGTACCACATCTTATAGTTAGCTCCATTCAATTTTTCTATCCTAGCCAATTCGATTGTGAACAGTTTGCTAGTCATTAAATCTACAACAAATGTAGATTTTTTGATTTAAAATTTATGCAATTTCTCAAGAAAATAATAAACAATAATTCCAGAACTAAAATAGTATTCAAAACTTAACAAGATTTATGAGTTCTAGAAGCAAAATGCAAAGGAGCAAGTCAATGCACCAAAACAGGTGTGCCTGTGTGGTGCGCCTGCCAGGTGCGCCTGGTATGTGCACCTGTTAAGTTTAAAATAGATTTTGTGCTTTTTAATTACTGATTGATCAAGAGTTTAATTAATCAAATATACAATTTAATTTAATATTCAAGTTCTTAACTGGATATATATATGATTCTTAAAACATGCAAAGATTTAATCACCAATATCTTAAATTCCTTATCAAACATGCAATAATATGTAAGATTTAAGTATCTAAAGATTATTAATCTTTATAACAGATTATTTCAGAATTTTATACAATGATTACTGGACTTTTTAATTTTAGAGATCATGCAAAAATTCAATTTCCAATTTATAATATCAAAACTTGCATATTCCAATCAAGATGTAAATAATATGTATTTAAAAACATGCTAATCTAACGCCTTGTTTTTAAATTAATCAAGCACGTAATATCTATATATATGCACCCACCCCTCTTTTCTCCTAAGTTAGAAAAATTAAAATGCCTAACCTGTGAAGATGAAAACGTGGGTTGAGAAAGAGGGCAAAACGGCGGTGCACGCGCGTAGGCTGGTGATCGACGTGGTGCGCAGGGACAGAGCCGCGCGGGGGAGGAGGCGACGATTCTTGTGGGCGACAGTGATTGGTAGCCTGCAGTGTGTGGTGATGAACACAGGCTGGGGTGGGAGGCACGGTGGCTTCCACGCGTAGGGACAGGGCTACGCAAGGGCTAAGCCGAGTGGAAGAAGTGTGCGGCTTGTGTGCGGGCGGTGGTTCATGAGCACGGAGCAGGGCACGACACGATGCCAGAACAAAGCTCTGATACCACTTGTAGATCATCGGATGGGGGCTCCGGCGAGGTGGAGAAACCAGGAAATGAAGATATGTTTTTCTTGATAAACTTCCCTTCATTTTCCCATGTATTTATAGTGGAGCCTCAACATCTCCACCTCCCTCCGCCTCAGTAACGGCTCCCTGATTTATGCCGGGCAATAACTCCGACGAATCAAAGCTAATAACTCCGGCCAATAATTTCTTTGACCTCCGTTGACTGTAATGGTAGTCTTCATGACCACCTGTCAACAATTATGAACTGTGTGTTTCCCATAATACTTTTTTGGAATTTTTTGTTGATTTCACGTCTTTTAAAAGGAACAATTTTTTAATTTTTCTATGAGAAACTTCTTTGCCTGCAACAGTTTGATAGATCTTATTATGTTATTTAGATTTAAGAAAAATCTTGAACCTAGGAATTGACTAATTTATATTATTTGGTATTTGTAGATTTTTGTGGGGTTAACCATCATTGGAAAATCATATTTTGAACTTGTTTAGTGATATTCCTTTCGTTGGAGATTTGTAATATTTTGGACATCTGTTTTTTTTTTTGGACTCTTGGTGGTGGACTCATAATCAAGTGTATTTATATAATATATGCTTACAGTTGTAAAAAAAAAACATCATTGGAAAACCATTAAATTCGATTCTACACTTATTTCAAATGAATATTAATCAACACTTGAATGGATATTTGCTAATATTGAATGTATGGGTTGAGCTCCTCTAGCAAAGATTACTGGTCAGGATCCAATGATGAATGCAACAATTACTAAATATTTTCTCAGGGTTGTACATAGGTTTTGTGCATGGCATATTATGCACAAAATATCAGAAAAACTTTGTGATTTTGTAACAAAATTTGATGCTAGTTTGGAATTTAATTCCATAATTTATGAATTAGAATTCGAGGAGGTCTTTGAGGAAAGATGGAAGACTTAGATTGAGAAGTACAAAATGACTTAAAATAAGTGCTTAATATTAACTTATAGTATCAAATAAAACTGGGTTCCTACTTATATGACCAATTTATTGTTCATTAGAATATCGACTACTAAAAGAAGTGAAAGTTTCAATTCCTTCGTACAATGTTGTATCCCACCATACTTCTTCACTGGAGTTTGTAACTTATTATGAGAATTGTTTATTGAAACAAAATGAAAAAAAATTGTGATTTTGGATTGAAGTACAAGAATTTAAGATTGTGTAGTGGTATTCCAATGGAAAAACAGATTCATGTTTTTTATACAAGGAATTTGTTTAATTGCTTTCAAAAAGAATTGAACTATAATTATATGTACAACGTATATCCTTTCCAAGAAAATGGTTCTAATGCCAAGGTAAAAAATTCAGAAATTATTTTTAGTTTTGTTAGTTCAAGCTTATTAATATGTTACTGAAAAAATATATTACAATTATGTTACTGAATTTATCAATATTTTTCGTAATTAGGGATTTTTTTTTATTTTTGGATAAGGGCACATTTATAGTATCAAAAGAAAGGGTGATAATGGCATTTGCAAGTTGGTTATTTTTGAATTAAACAGAACCAAGTTGAAATATAGTTGCTAGTTGTATCTTTGAAGTCAAAGGACATTCTTGTAGACATTTGATTGCTTTCTTTATATATTTCAAAACCAATTTTTTACTAGATCATTTTATTTTGAAGAAGTGGTTTAAATTGATCAAGAATGGTATAAAGTTGGATATATATTCAAATAATCATAGTTTGAGTAGAGGTACTCAATACATAGAGATTATAGATTTGGGTAAATAAGTTACTAGTTGTGTTGTTTGTGGCAAGGAATTTTACAAATTTGCAAAGGAACATTTGAAATCTAAATAGAGATGATGGATAAAATGCAACAGTCTGCAATTATTAAAATTAATGATGTGGAGTATAATCAAGATGACAAGAGATCGCAACGTCACTTCATTACTCGATCATTTTCTAAAACATTAGGCCTACTAGAGAATTTACTATTCTACTTCCTTTGTATACTATAACCAAAGCAGTAAAAGTGGTAGATTGAAGGACAGAGATGTGTCAAGGATTCAATCTGATGGAGAGAAGTGTACAAAAGGAAGGCAATGCTTGACATGTGCGAAACACAATGTAAATTATGATTCTAGAAACTATTAAGATAAGAACAAAAATTTGCTAGAGGTTGCATTCAGGTATTTACTAAATATATTTTGTATTCTTTGTTTACTAAATCAAATCAAATTGTTGACACTGATTTTTTTTTTATTTTGCTATGTAGTGTTGGAGCTAAAGATTATGGCATAAGCAAAGATTCTAGGAAGGATAATAGTGACTCACAACATGGTCATTAGAGATTTTTTTCTTATAAAATGTAACTAACTTTGATATTATCATATATTTTATTTCAAATATATTTGGTATAAACAATTTTATATTTTATATAAATTGCAAATAACTGAACTTTTGTGCATTATATTGAATGTAATATTTCCACATTAAATGAAGTGATGAACCTCGGGAAATTATAGCACATCAGTTTATTGAATATAAGTAGTATGTATATTAGTTTCAATATTTACTGAAAAAAGAAGATACCATATCATAATACATATTTTAATTCATGCCATGTTTATTAAATCAAATATCAATTAATACATTTTAATCCATTGTAAGCAACAAAATCAAGGTTGTAACTAAATAAAATTAGTGTGTCATAAGTAACACTAACAACTACGTCAAATGATAAGTTCTAGTTTAACAAAGTTTTAAAAAAGAAAATACAATTCATTCACAAGTCAACTTCAACAATTCTTTCGATCTTTAACAATTCTTTGTATAATGCTATTCAAGGTGTTTTCTGTAAATTGTTTAGAAACCTTAAAACTCAGATACAATTTAAAAAAAGGAAGGAAAAAGAATAAATATACAAAGAATTCAAATTCAGATTACAATTGAACTAATAAAGTAAGAATATTACACAAAGGATGTGGAACCACGTTGAATATTCAAATCTAAATTTTCATATACTTAAAGACTTGAAAAAATAACTGTCAAACCAATGGAATAAACCAGATTGAATTCGAATGAGGGGCACCCAAATGCACAGGTGGCACCTCCTAAGTGTTCATAAATCAAATGTTTAACTCAATCTTTTAGAGTTTCGTTGTTCCATTATAAATATCTAAAATTTAAATTTAAAATTTAAGGTTTTGAATCAAATTTGATTTCAACGTGAAAAATGTGATTGTAAGTATATAAATAAACTATTGTTGTAGATCTATGAGGGTACCTTCCACTTCTTAGGTTTAGACTCAAATATTAGCTCATTTTCTTTCTTTTTTTGGAGAACTTCAATGTTTTTCTTGCTATAATCCTAGGTTTCATCAATAAAAAATTCATTTCTCTTCAATTGTGTCTTATATTTCAATGTCTATCCTTAAGTCTTTAGCTTTTATCATTTCCATGAGCAACTAATTTCTAGATCTAGGGTTCAGATGGAGTTCATGTAAATTTCAAATATTGTGATTAAATCTCTCTCTATTTTCTCATGTTTTATTGTAATGATTACTTAGGTCAGATGTATATTACATGAATCTTTGTTATATTAATAGATTTGATGGATTAATATTGACTATATTTTTTTAGTCTGTACTTAGGAAAGAATAATTGGGAATCATGTGTATAATCATAGATCTAATGTATCTCATTTGATTTAGTTTAATTTATGTATTTTTATCTACTACTTGATATTCTATGTTGCATTGCATATAGATTATGCTTGTTAGGATAAAAGTCATTAAGTTAAATTATTTAGATAAGAAAGAAAGATAGAGAATGGATTTAATCATGCATTTTTACTTACATTAATAGATTTGAAAACCTTAGTTATCTAATATACTGAATTTTGTCTTTGTTTTAAATTAATCATCCTTGAACCATATCCATTAATTCCATCATTTTTCTTTAAATATTTAACAATTAATATTTGCTCTATTACTCTATGTTCTGTGGGATCGATCCGTATTTACCTGTATACTACATAGTACGTTGTGTACTTGTAGTATATTTAAAATTGACATCAATTATTCTCTAAGGAAGAAATATTAGAAAAGGAAAGATATTCTCATGAAATCTAACATCTTGACTAATAAAAAAAATTGTACTATCAAGATCAAACAATCTGTATGCTTTCTGTCCCAAGAAATTACCTATAAAAATACATTTGTAGACTGTAGATTCAAATTTGGAATGATGAAAAGGCTTGGTTGCATAACATAAACACCCAAATACTTTGAAATGTTTGTAAGAAAGTGGTTGTTGAAAAGAAACTTCATGAGGAAATTTACTACTTAATAAAGAAGAAGACATTTAATTAACTAAATAGCAGTAAGTATGCAAGCACTCCAGAATTTTATAGGCAATAATGGTTGGAATCTAAGAGCTCTGGTAGCTTGAATTAAATGCCTATGCTTGCATTCAACAATCCTTTCTTGAGCTGTGTAGACACATGAATGCTGATGAATAAAACCATAAGTAGACAAAAAGGATTTGAAATTTTGAAAGAAGAACTCACTACCATTATCTGTTCTTAGGATTTTAGTATAAGTATTGAATTATTGAGTCTTAACCACGTGGAAAAAAGATATCAACAAGACAGAAGCTTCATATTTATGTCTCATGAAAAAAACCCATGTGCATCTAGAATAACCATCCACAATGGTTAGAAAATAATGAAAACCTTCATGTGAAGTAACTGAAAATTTACCTCATATATCGTATTGAATTAATTGGAAAGGAGATGAAGTAGAAATAGTACTAGAAGTAAATGGAAGTTTAGTTTGTTTTACCATAGGACAAACATTACTGTAAAGCTCAGAATTAAGACTAACTTGTTTGACCTCTATTGACAATTGGTGCAACTTGTCTTTTGAAAAATGATCAAACCTTTTGTGCCACAAGGAAGGAGTGATAACATGTACAACAAATGAATCAAATACAAGACTTGAAGAGTTGATAAGTAAGTAAATGCCATTTAACACTCTACCCAGACCAATCACGTTCTTCATAGCTAGGTCCTAGATAACACATAAAGTAAGTGAAAACTTAAAACTACACTACAATTGATTATCTAATTTACTGACAAATAGTAGATTAACTTGAAAATTAGGAACATAAAAAACAACTTGTAGAATGATATCTTTAGTAAGAGGAATTGTGCCTATGGAATCTATGGTAATCATACGTCCATTAGGTAGTCTAGTAGGTTTGTATTTAGAAGTGTTCTTGACATAGGTAAAGAGGTTAATATCACGACACATATGATCTGAAGCACCTGAATCATGAATTTATATAGAACTAATTGATAAATTATGAGCATAAGTATTCATACCCATAGCATTTGCCATAGCAAAAGTTCCATCAATATTGTTCTATCATATTGATGATGTTTTAATATTGATCTTGTGTGAACATTCATCTTGTGTTCTTGAGTAACAATCTCTAACTAAACATTGTTAGCCTGCTTTGTAACAATTTTCTTGTCCTTGAATACACATTATGCAACTCGCATCCAAGTGGGAATCCATCCAAGTGGAAATCCAATCAGCCAAAAACACTTTCAATAGTATGACTTATTCCTTCACAATTACAATAAATAGGGCTTTCCTTACTATTCTTTTTAGTTTGCTGATTGTAACTATTTTGATTCTATGACTTGATTTTTCCATCTTTATTGTAATTAGTCCCTTTGTTGTGACTCTAAGGTCAATTAACTACCATGGCTAACACTTCTAATTATTTAAAATCATGTGTTACATCTCGTTGCTTCTCCTCCTAAAGAACAAGTGAATAAACCTTGTTGATGCCTAGTAGGGGTGTCATCAACAAGATTTGATCTCAAACACTAGAATATGTATCATTCAAACCTACGAGAAACTGATTTAGTTTATCTAGTTGCTTAGTGTAGACACCCCGATTTTGAGGTGACTCATAGATAAACTTTCCAGATGTTGCTTTGGATGTGGCAAACCTAATCCCATCAACTAAACCAACCATAAACCTATAGCAGGCCTGCAACCCAATTAGAAATCCAGACAGGTAGGGGAGAGCACCAAGATAGAGCACCATTATTGAGCACCTAGCTAGAGCACCAAGCAGGAGCACAGAAGTGGCGGACCTAGCTGGAACACCAAGATGGCGCACCAAGCTGGTGCACAGCTACTTCTCAGGCTACTGGCATTCCACCTCCCATGTCTGTAACCTCCACCAGCAAATATGCCATGGAATCTACGCCAGGCTCTTCATTTATGAGGCTGCTTGCATTCCATAGGAGTTATCCTTGAGAATTCCTATATAAAGACCCCCATAGGCAGCCATTTGGGACCCTAATCATGCTATCCAGCTCTCTTGGTGAACCTTAAGCAAGCCATCTCCGGATTTCTGCAACCCAATCTCATTTCTCTCAAGCATTCCCTTGTATTTTAAAGCATCTCCAGCCCTTCCAAAGCAACAAGGATCCTATTATCTTTGGTCTTTCAAGAAGGAAAACCTTGGACAAGGTAGATCCATCATCCATCCTTTTACTTTTTCTTAATTCCTGCACTAGATAAAACATGCCATGCATTCCACATATAATCTAGATTTTCCTTGTTGTTTACATAAGAATTTCTTGATGAGATGGTTGCTCCATGTATAGGATATTTCTATGTGTAAAATCTGTATGAAGAAATCTGCATTATGATGTGTCTATAAACTAGTCTTTCCTCCTTATTTCCTTACACTAGGATCCATGATTCATGCACGTACATGCTAGGGAATATGCAGCAAATCTAGTCTTTATACATTCATCTTTTACATATGGTTGTTAAGTTCACTCATTCATGTTTTATTATATCTTTTAGAACCCCATGCAAGTATTTCAGCCATGAACCCATGATTTGATATGATCTGGAATCAAATGATAAAAGACATTCATTTGTTAGTGTTTCATCATGTTTTAGTCTTTC
>JAMKQA010012450.1:0-11347 GCA_024699735.1 Posidonia australis
TGGGTCTGTCTGGGCCTAATGGGTTTGTGTGGGCCTAGGGTTCTATGGAGTTAGGGTTTAGGAGTGGTGGTTGCAACCAGAGCATCTTCCAGAGGAGCCTGCCGTCGAGTTACTGCAAAATCGGGGTGCCTACAGATGCCCCTCCCTGAGCGAGGTCGAGGGACGGATGGAACCGAGATCGATGCTCAGGGTTGACAAGACACCCCGCTTGAGTCTGCGGGAGAGTAGTCATGCTTCTACAAATGATGATAAATGGCTTTGGCATAGACGACTTGGTCATGCTAGTATGAGTCAATTATACAAGATTTCCAAAAATGAAAATGTTATTGGTTTACCCAAGTTAGAGTTTCGTAACGATAAACTATGTGATGCATGTCAATTTGGAAAACATTCTAAATCCTCATTTAAAGCAAAAGATTTTATTTCTACTACCAAACAACTTGAACTCATCCACATGGATTTATTTAGTTCAAGTCGAACTTTAAGTTTTGGAGGAAAAAGATATGCTTTTGTATTAGTTTATGATTTTTCGAGATTTACATGGGTTTTGTTTTTGGCTAATAAAAATGACGCTTTCTATGAATTTCGAAAATTATGTAAGAAAATACAAAATGAAAAAGGGTTTAAAATAATTAAAATAAGAAGTAATCATGGTGGAGAATTTGAAAATGATGACTTTGAAATGTTTTGTGACGAAAATAGTTTTATATATGATTTCTCTTTTCCTAGAGCTCCTCCACAAAATAGAGTATTGGAAAGGAAAAATAGAACCTTACAAGAAATGGCAAGGACCATGCTTTGTGAAAGTAATTTACCAAAGCATTTTTGGTAAATTACCGAAGCTGTAAATACCGCCTGTTATATTTTAAATCGTATTTCTTTTAGTCCTATTTTAAACAAAACACCTTTTGAATTATGGTTTGAAAGAGTTCCAAAAATTTCATATTTTAGACTTTTTGGTTGCAAATGCTTTATTCTCAATACAAAAGACAATTTAGATAAGTTTAACTCAAAATCTGATGAAGGTATCCTTTTAGGATATTCTGCAAGAAGCAAGGCATATAGAATTTACAATAAAAGAACCTTAACCAAAGAAGAGTCTAAGCATGTAGATTTTGATGAAAATTCAACTAAAATAATCAATGAAGACGATGAACTTGAAATCTTTGCAAATAATGAAAATATACACGAGATAAATAACGCTAAAGATAAACCTGAATCATGGCAATACGTGTCTAGTCATCCAAAAGAACTCATCATTGGTGAAGTCTCTAAAGGAATCATGACTAGATCTAAACATGAATATGAATGTGGTGTTAGAAATATATTTTTGTTTTGATGATTACACCTGGACTAATGAAGTTTTTGTATATTTTCATGGAAATAAAAGACTGAAGAAATTATATGTTGTAAATGTATGTACTCAGAAAAAGGATTGAAGAATGTAATTAAGTCATGTGAAGTTTATTTTGCAAAAAGTTAAAATATTTACAAAGATTCATGAAGTATCAAAATCGACATACCGAAGGAAAATCGGCATACCGATCCAGGAGGAAACGGCATACCTCACGGCGTTCCGAATTCAAAAAAAGTAGAAACCAGAAACGGCATACCGAATTGAAACGATATATCGAAGCAGGAGAAAACGACACTAGCATCGGAATTCCGGGAAAAACTGAGGAGATAAAGATGAAGACAGAAACGGCATACCAGGATGAAACGGCATACCGTTTCGTAAGAAATCGGTATACCGAAACAATTTCGGCATACCGAATTGCCCGACAAGTGCAGATTGAAAATCTTTTTGGCATTCCGGAGGTCAAAACAGCATACCGAAAGACTAGCCGTTTGTGACCGTTTTTCTAGTCGTTAGACACATCATTCAATGGTCTTATGGCTATAAATAGGACTCAATTAGCCTCGATAGAAGACACCATCGATATACTTGTAATTCTACATTCTTTCTGTCTTATATTCTCCTCACAAGCGATATTGTAAAGCTATGTTGTAAACGAGCTCTGTGAGAGGGGAATCTTAAAGTTGTAAAGCATCAAGCAAAGGCTCTAGCTTCTCGGGGATAGAGAAGTGGTGGGAGCAAGGGAAGAGTTGGTAAGACAACCAACATAACTAAGTTCTTTATTATTTTAAGAATAAGGGAAAAATCTCAAGTAGATCTTGAGGAGTGGACTAGGCTGGGGTTGTCGAACCACTATAAATCACACGAGTTTTCAATTTCTCTCATCTCCGTCTTGTGCATTTATTTTCTGTGCCATCAAGTGTATGCGATAAGTAGTAGTTAGTAAATCACTTTGCTTATATTCTCTTTTGATATTTAAAATTGGATAAAGTAATATTAAAAAGTAAGATTCTCTATTCACCCCCCTTTAGAGAAGCCTTTCGATCCAACATGTGGCACTTATGCATTTGTTTTATCAATTGAGCCAAAAAATTTATATGAAGCATGTGATGATGAATATTGGATAAATGCATTATATGATGAGTTAAATCAGTTTGAAAGAAATAATGTATGGAAGTTATTTCCAAAACCCGAAAATCAACAAGTTATCGGCACAAAATGGATCTTTAGAAACAAGCTAGATGAATCTGGAAATGTAATTGGAAATAAGGCTACACTTGTAACCCAAGGCTACAATTAGGAGGAAGGAATCGATTTTGACGAAACTTTCGCTCCTGTAGCTAGATTAGAATCTATTAGGATGTTATTAGCTTATGCTAGTCACCTTGGTATTAAACCTTTCCAAATGTATGTTAAGAGTGCCTTTTTGAATGGAGTTATTGAAGAAGAAGTTTATGTAAAACAACCCCCTGGTTTTGAAGATGAATCATGTCCCTATTATGTCTACAAATTTAACAAAGCTTTATATGGACTTAAACAAGCACCTAGGGCTTGGTATGAGAGACTGAAAAGTTTGTTAATCGATCAAAAATTTAGTATTGGTACTATTGATCCCACATTGTTTATCAAAATTTTTGATAAAGAAATTTTAATTCTTCAAGTATATGTGGATGATATAATATTTGGATCAACAAATGAAGACTTATGTCAAGAATTTTCAAGTATCATGCAAAAAGAGTTTGAGATGAGAATGATGGGAGAATTAACGTTCTTTCTAGGTTTACAAATAAAACAAAATCAAAATGGAATATTCATCAATCAAGAAAAGTACACTAGGGAATTGTTAAAGAAATTTGGTATGGAACATTGCAAAGTAGCAAAGACTCCTATGAGTATCTCCACCAAGTTAGAAAAGGATGAGAATGGACAAAAGCTAGATCAAAAATCATATAAAAAAAAGATTGGATCTCTCTTGTATTTAACAGTTAGTAGACCGGACATAATGTTTAGTGTATGCTTGTGTGCTAGATTTCAAGCATCACCTATGGAATCTCACTTGAAAGCTGTTAAAAGAATTTTTCGTTATCTTCAAGGATCAATCAACTTTGGCTTATATTATCCTAAAAACACAAGCTTAAATAAGATTGGATATAGTGACGCTGATTATGTTGGATGTAATATCGATAGAAAAAGCACTAGCGGAACTTGTCAATTTCTAAGACACTCTCTAGTCTCATGGTTTAGTAAGAAGCAAAATAGTGTCGCTCTTTCAACAACATTAGCGGAATATATTGCAACCAGATGTTGTTGTGCTCAAATTTTGTGGATGAAACAAACTCTAAAAGACTTCAATATATTTTTATCCATTACACCAATTCTTTGTGACAACACTAGTGCAATTAACCTATCTAAAAATCCAGTGCATCACTCTAGAACCAAACATATTGAAGTACGATATCATTTCTTAAGGGATAATGTATTTAAAAATAATATAAAATTAAAATTTGTTCCAACTCAGGAACAAGTTGCGGACATTTTCACTAAACCTCTAAATGAACAACAATTTATTAAAATTAGGAGAGACTTAGGCATTTGTCGATTACTGATTTAATATAAAAATTATATGTTCGGTACACCGAAAAACATCGGTCTTCTGAAATTCTCTGGATCGGTCTTCCGATTTACATCGGTCTTCCGAAATTCTCTGGATCAGTCTTCCGATTTACATCGGTATACCGAAAAATGCTGTAGATTCTTTTTGTAATCTTCCGATTTTGTCTCGGTCGACCGAAACCTACTGGTTCGGTACTCCGAAAAAATTCGGTTTACCGTTTCTCTGTCAGAATTTCAGAAACCCACTAATTTCGACATATCGTTTATGAACAGTCTATCGAATCCCCTGTGCCAATAGCTTTCAAGGCATAATTTCGGCATACCGATTTTGTTTCGGTTTACCGAATGTCGCGACAAATTCTTTAAAACTCTATTTTTCTTTCCCGTTTTTCTTCATCTCTCTCTTTTCTCTCCTCTCCGGCGACCCTCCCACACCTCCCATATCAACCACCACCTGGTCACGCTCCTTCTGGGTGTTTTTTCACCTCCTCTCCTCTCCACTCTCCTTTGGTGCTCTCACATCATGGCCCCCAAGAAGCAACTCGCCAGCCGTCCCAAACACAAGCAAGCAGAGTCTCCTCCACCACCTAGCGCGCCCTCTTTTCGATTTGCCAATGAGGAAGATCAATGTGTACACCAAGAACGCTTTGCAAATCGCGAAGTTTTGACCGGAAGAAGGGTAATCATTTCCGAGCTTGGAGCTATTGAGGCCTTATTTTCCCTTCAAATGCTTGTTCCATTCTTAGGCTTCATAGGTGATAGGTTTTATTATCCTCAACTCATATCTGAATTTTATGCCAATATGACCATTTCCCATGATTTAATTCA
Source organism: Posidonia australis (assembly GCA_024699735.1). NCBI lineage: Eukaryota > Viridiplantae > Streptophyta > Magnoliopsida > Alismatales > Posidoniaceae > Posidonia > Posidonia australis. The sequence goes on from JAMKQA010012450.1 coordinate 4,799, forward strand.
ATTCTACTTGGTTGACAAATATATTACTTTTGAAGATGTCCTCATAGGTCAATTATTAAAAATTCCTTCGTCTGGGTTAGATATCACCTTATCGATTTATGACTTAAATTGGTCTTACTTGGATATCAATAAGGCTATTTCCCAAAACACTAGGAGCATTTTTAAACCTACCAAGATCAATCAGCTAACCAAACAATCCTGCCTTATTGCCTACATTATTGCGGCTAATATTGTTTAAAAGAAAGGACATTTTGATGAACTTAGTGAACTCACGTGTAAGACTGTTTATGCTATCACCAAGAAAATCCAAGTTAATTGGGCCAGAGTCATTGTTCATTGCCTGACCCATGTTAAAACCAAGTTATTCTTTGGCTCTCTCCTTACCTATCTATTTGAATACTTTGATGTTCCTTTTGACTATGAATTTAGGATGGTTGTCAAGTCGAAATCCTTAGGAATGTCGGCCATAGAAAAAATGGAACAAGCCATTGAAAGGTCCAAGATTTCAAAAAGCATTCCTCTATTCACCTCTTCTGCTGCTCACATCGAAAAAGACTTCGAAAGCTCTGATGAGGACGATGATGACTCCATCACTAAGAAGATTGACATGCTCCAACAACAAATCAATGATATCAAGCTTCGCCAACAGCAACAACATGAAGAAAACCAAGCGAAAATGGATCTCATTCTCACTCGACTTGAGGAATCCACCAAAATCACTCACACCAAGTTAGAAGCTTACCAGGAGCAACATGAGAAATATCATGCCGATATGCAAGAATATTATCAAAAAGACTCGCCTCCTGTGTCTTGATATATTTTCTTTTAAGACCAAGCTTTAACTCGTGATCCTTTTTGTATCTCTTTTAATGTTTTTGTGTGGATCTTTTTGATTATGACAAAAAGGGGGAGACCATACCATTGTTTTACCATTATTTTTTAACTTATCCTTTTATAATTCTCTTAAGATATTCAAATGCATATCTGATGAATTATATGATTGTTTTCATATAGTTATACATGATATACTTAAAAATTTATTCCTGAATTCATATACATCATTCATAAATACATGCCTATTGATAGGGGGAGTTTTTTGTTTTGTCATCATCAAAAAGGGGGAGATTGTTGAAAAATCTTATATTTATTTTGATGATAACAATTTTGTTGTGTTTAAACATAGGAGGCTATATAAGGCCATATGAAGAAAGCAAGTACTAAATTGTAAAACAATCATATAAGTAAGTGTTATGAGATGTAAGATCACATATTTGTATTCATAAGATATAAAAACAATATACTGATATGTAAAAGAAGAAAGGATATGTAAGTCACATGTAAATCGGCATACCGAATATTTTCGGAATACCGATTCAGGAGAAAACGACACATCAGACGGCACACCGAAATTCAAAGAACAAAGGAAGCTGCAAGTAAAAACAACATACCGAATATTTTCGGAATACCGAATCAGAAGAAAACGACACATCAGACAGCACACTGAAATTAAAGGAACAAGGAAGCTGAAAGCAAATTCGTCACACCGAAACATTTCGGAATACCGAATTAACCCGACTGTTACATATTTCGGTCGACCGATTATTTTCGGCATACCGAATCTTATGTCAGTAAGCAAAAGATTTACAAGTCGTTAGTCACACTTAGAGGTAAGCCTAACACTATAAATTAAGGTCCATATGCATCTCACAAACCACTGATTTTTATCGAGTTATCATACTTCTAGTGTTTCAAGTCATGAGTGAGTCAAAATTCGATCCATACTTTGCTTCAAGTCACATTGAGCTTCAATTCTCATTCCGACAAAGCTTGACAAGCAAGGGGGAGATCACAAGTTGTGCAAGGGTCACTCTCACCATCAAGTGCTTTGAGTTATTCTCCAGGAAAGAGAAGGAAATTGTGATTCAAGGCAACGAACAAGGTAAATTAGTTGCTTGTAAAATTCTAGTTATTGAATAAAAGGGTTAAGTCTTAAGTGAGGAACTTGAGGAGTGGACTAAGCTGGGGTTGGCTGAACCACTATAAATTCGCTGAGTACTTGTGGTTGAATGTTTATGTGATTAATTTTGATCTTCTTAAATTTGCATATTAAAGTTAAAACTAATCAAAAATCAGAGATTCTTTATTCACCCCCCTCTAGAGAAGCCTTAGTATCATACATATTCATGCATGTTTTATCACACTTAAGTATCTGAGATCATGTTTTCTTTGCATTTAAGTCCTGAGCATTTGCATTAAGCCCTCTGAGTTTTTAAAAATGAGTTTTTCTTTGTAAAATTTGCATCTTGACCCTAAAAAACTTCATAATTACACTGATCAACACAAAAATCTAGTTTTTATCACATTTAAGTCCTGTAATTTTACATGTAGGCCCCTAGATTCACAACATACAATCCTAAAACATAGAAAATTTGCATCCAAACCCTTAGATTAATTTGAAATCCATCATTTAGGGTTTTAATTGTTTCCTCACATATTTTCGATATTTTCCACTTATTGCATTTCGTATTTTGCATTTAATCATAGATTTCATTTAAAATCATGTTTTCACTATGAATTGATCTTTAGCTTCATATTTTATTCACATTAGCACTTACGTGTGAATTTTACACATTAGACCCTGAGTTTTTATGAGATTACCAAGGTTCAACTCTCACACATCTCGGTGCCACATTTTCCTTTGATCTATCATCTGCACATTAGAATAGAAGTCATTGAATATTCTTTAATCCTAATTTTCACCTTTTTTGTAAATTTTACATTTCGGTCCTTATATTTGTTCTTTATTGTGTTTACATCGTTTTATTGTCTTTAAGACCATGTCCTTTGCATGTCTTCTTGCCAATAACACTTTCTAGACATTTCACATACATTTTGGCATATCTTAGACCATGTATCATCTCCATACATGCATTTATTACATCTGGTCATTGAAACGACCAAATTGCCGCTATGCCACCAATTCATGCACATGCATGTTAGTTCTTGCATTTAGTCATGCATAACCTTTGCCTAAGTCATTTCTCAGCACCTTTTGCACATTTAGATACATATTCGTGCATTTTACATAGTTTCATCACAGTTGCATATCGTCCCATCCTTTTTGAGTGAGCCCGCATCCCATATGCTTCTTTCGTGGATTTTCTTCATTCTGTTTTCAGAATCCTTTGTCTGACATTTGATTTGATCCCTTTTATTATGTATTCTTGGATTTTTTTGATTTGATTTGGATTTCATTGCCTAAGGGCATACATTAATTGACCAAAAGGCCCACATTGGCCCACTTGCGAGTTATTTCTCATTTTTGATTTTCATGACTTTTTCTATGATTTCGATGAGTTGAGTTGGCCCCCACTTTTGATCTTTTGATATCAGTATGGTTTTCCTAAGCTTCTTTTCTGAAAACATTGTCATTTTATGTGATTTTCTTTGTATGTCGTCGTTTGCCTGTTTTATGTGGATTTCTTCGCAATTTTTCCCTTCGGATTTCCATGGTGTTTTCTGCAATCCTAATAATTTGGTTCTATTGCATTTTTATACTCTTGATGTCGGTGTGGTTTTCTAGAGCATTTTTTCCAAAAATATCGTCATTTTATGTGATTTTCTTCACGTGTCACAGTTTACCTGTTTTGCGTGGACTTCCTCGCAATTTTTTTGTCCTGATTTTTGCGATGTTTTCTATGACTCCAATGACTTGAGTTAGTTGCATTTTTTTTACGTTCTTGAGGCTTGTATGATTTTTCGGGTCATTCTCACCAAAAATCTTGTCATTTCATGTAATTTTCTTTGTCATGTCATTTTTAGTGATTTCATCATTTCATGTGAATTTCTTCGCAGTTTTCGCATACCCTCTTGCACATCCATATAGTCTTGACTCGACATTCATATTAGAATGATTAGAGCACAATCTAGGTTTGGCAAACATTCATCCAACCTTTAGCAAGCAAATTAGACTAGAAAGATCGAGTTTTTTGGGCGTACGGGGGTGCCTAACACCTTCTCTGTGCGTAATAGGAATCATTACCCATCTTCTGGTTAGTAGACATATAGCCTTCACGTTTGCATCTCGTGCATTCATTCTTTGTGGTTTTCATCGCCTTACCCTTAAAAGACTAGGTGGCGATTCCTTTGCTTTTTCGTTTTATCCTATCTTGCGCCTTCGCTATCTTGACATGGCTGTGGTCTCCTCCCTCTGGTGTGACTCCGCGCCGGATCCTCGGGCGGGCATGGTCACAGATACAATTTGCACAGTAGTTTGATAGTATGTACTTGATACTTTCACAGTAATGTAATATTTAATCTATATTTCACTTAATACATTGGTAATACTTTCATACTATTTTACTTGATACATTAATAGCTTCATAATTTCTTTCAAAATTACAATAGTATTCATGTCAGAATGCCCACAAAATTATCATCATTTACACCATAAGGATTGTCATTGGGAAGAACCTTCTAGAGTAACAAATACAGAGTTGGGAAAATACAAGTTTTTCGTTGTTGAGGTTATCTGTATCCATTGTTGGAATTCATAGTCTAATTGCTTCTTCTTATTTTTTTGTGTATGTTAAAAATATTTGAGAACAATCTCTTCCCTTGTTGACTTTCTCCGATTAGTGGGTGGTCAGCTTGGTTAATTAGTAGGATGAGAATCTTTGATGACAAGTGTTTCCATATTTTTATTCTTAGTATTCGAAGTCACTTGAAATGAATATACTAGCTTTGCAGATGGAGTTAGTTTTCTAAAAGTGTCTACTATAGCGTCGACAACCTTGAAATATTTCACCTCTATTATAGCTTCAATTTCAATAAACTTAGAACATCTACAATAGGTATCTTGATACATTCTTAGAGTATCAGTCATTCAATTCTCACATATATAAGTTTCTTTCACATACAACTGATATTAGTTCTTCTTCCATTTATCATGTAAATATTGAGGAGGCATACGTTCTATCCTCCTATTATTCATCATGGCAAAGATAAGCTTGGATAGTATTCTCCAATGCTCAACTGATCAAATGATTGATAGTTGCATTTTAAATCCATGTTGTGTTGCTCTTATTCAATCATATACATCTTCTTAAATGTGATAGGTGACTTTGTTAACTTCATAAGCTTACTAACGAAATAAATAAACTAGCTGTCATTCTGTTTTGTTGGTGAAACCTCGTAGTAAATGGTGTTGGCAGTCTACTCTTGACACTTCTTAAACATGGTTCATGTGTATGTCTCACTAAGTTGTTGTTTGAATACAAATTGTACAAGCAAATTATGTCTTTTGTAAACACAATTGAACTCAACTTGTGCTTCCTTTTCACACTTAGCCTGAAGTGCCACCTCATATTACTGGATGAATTATTTAGTACTGTCTTGGAATTTATGTAGACATCGAAAAACACGTTCATTCCTTTACTATTTTGTGTTGTAGACATATCTGGTAACATGAAAGTAATTGGTAATGACATCTACCATTAGGACATTATAATGATACTACTATGATAATGTAATGATACTGTAGATACCCTGGTTCTCGCAGTCAGCTGGCAATCAACTTCTCTGATAGAACCCACCTTGGATGGTTGGTCAGCACAAACCCCCTATTTCCCCTAAACCTCTATTCAAACCTATCTACATCCTTAAACCCAAAACATAACCCTAAACCAAACTTGAACCAACATTTCAAACCCATTTGTGGCCTAGATGATTAGTGGGATGGGCTTGCAATCCTAGCAACAAGTTTGTCTTAGGACTACCATAGTCGGATAGCACGGGTGTGTCGTGTGGGTAAGGTACGCGGGTGCCTTGGGTCAGTACTGACAGGCCAAGGGTTTACTTGTCCTTTCACCAATGGAACATTGGGTTCTCATTTCTCATTGGTTGGCGCAAATCTATGCATGTTCCACTTTGAATCTAGGCCATGAAGCCCCTCATGTCAGTTTAAATCCCCATCGTATCCTCTTGATCAAATCTGAGTCGGAGGATGAGAGTTGGTGGAAACCGGTGGACTAGATTCAAATAACCACCTATTAAACTAGCCCACGTCTCTGACGAGGGGGATCTTTAGCCTTTGCTCTTTTCTACTCATTGCCTGCTCATCCTTCTTGCTCCCCAAGTCTTCACCTCCCTTTCAAAAGCACCACTAACCTCTACCCATCCACTGGAAATCCGACTGCTGCTTCATTTTCCAATCACCAAACCAGTCATCTCGACCGCATCTACAAACCTTTCTCAACCTCTACATTACTTCCACATTGTTATCTAGGCATCCCCAAACATTCACCTACATTTCCAGTACGACCTCAGCCTTTGCTTCACCGTCGACCGTCGATCGGAATCCATCACTACAAGAAAAATTAGATTTTGCGAGGACAAGTAGCGAGGACGTCGCGAGGACATGTCCTCGTAAAAATATGACGAGGAGATATAGCGGGCATATTGCGAGGAAATGTCCTCGCTTAAATTTAGCGAGTAGGTCGCGAGGACATTCCTCGTTAGTGTCCTCGCGAAGTCCGATATAAAATACCT
>JAMKQA010012451.1:0-10590 GCA_024699735.1 Posidonia australis
GGGGGGGGGGGGGGGGGGCCCCCCCTATCATCGTAACCGGGATTGCATGATCATGGGATGAATTCTAGGAAGTTCTGTACAAAAAAGTTAAAGGGCAAGCTTCCAAGGTGCAGAGAAGGCATTTTATGAAGATTCATGCTTTTTTCCAGGGGCGGATGTAGGTGGGGGCTTTGTCCCCATTGGACTGAAAAAATAAAACACTATAGTATAGATATTTTTGTGCAAATAGTCCCCATATAACATTATTTCTCTCTATGTTATTCCCTCCCATGCATATGCATCCGTAGACTCTTCATCTTCCCTTTCCCTCAAGTCTTGACCAGATCGACGACTCTTCCTCTTCCGCCCGTCGTCCACTCTCTCCTCCTCTCTTCTTGGAAAGTGCAACCGTCGACGGTGCCTCCATCAGCATCACTCCGATTGTCTACGGACCACAATCCATCGTCACTCCGTCAGTCCATCACCGAGGCACCGCTGTGCCACATCGATTCCACAGTCCACCCAACGACGCAGTCGTTGTGACGACCGACAGACGAGAGGCAAGGTCCTTGCAGAGCTGTCGTAAGGAGATCCTCCATCCTACTCGACTACTCCTCGAATCCTACTCGGCTGCACTTCTGTCAGTTCTCATCGACTCCTCCTCAACGACTCGTTGGCTCGGCTCCTCCTCCGACCTCCAACAATGGGCAGCGGCCATCGGCCAACGGGTGAGGCTAATTCCCACAATAATTTAAACTATAGTTTGATAATTTATTTTTTATAGCCTCCACAGTGAAAAATTCCTAACTCCGCCATTGCTTTTTTCTAGGCAGTTTGGATCCATAGAAACAAGATTCTTTTTTAGAATGAAGTGTGTGATTGAAGAGAGATGCTCTCATGCTAGGAGTTTTCTGATGAGCTGGGAATTTGCACATTGTTGATGCTTTTTTCTATACATATTTGATTGATTTTTTCATTTGTATCGTTTTCTTTTTTGCATCTTGGATGATGCTTATTATTTAATAAGAATCGTCGTACCATTTTTCTTAAAAAAGCATAAACAATGTCACATAAACATAATTTCAATGTTACAAACCCTTGGGTCTAAATGACAATGATACTATGTTAAAAAAACAATTACATAATCAGGTTGAGTCCTTGCCTTTAACTTGCCCAGGCTGGTGGGTTTGGGTCTAGGGCCCAAACCCTTGGCCCAGCCTGACCCAGGTACTGCTCACATGTTGGGGCAGCCTGGCTCATGAACTAGATGGTCCGGGTCAAGCCCATGGTGGTCTGGATCGGGCCACCATGGGCCCAACTGATTGTACACATCTATGCAGACTGCTAAATGCATGTCTGGTCAGGAGTTTTGACTTGGTTTTTGTTACAGAATTTGTGACTGGAAATCTGAATATGGATTGAGTTATTTTTTGTCAAGTGACCAGAATATCTTTTTTTTTTTGGTCTTTCAAATTTGTGTAGACAGCAAGACAAGGAGCTTGATGAGCTTAGTGTAAGTGTCCAGAGAATAGGGGGTGTTGGACTCACCATACATGAAGAGCTCATAGGACAGGTAACAGCTTATACTGAGTAATTTTTTTTTGCAACCCTCATATACTGTGAACTTATTTGCTGAAAATGGGCAGAGAAATGTGTATTAGAGTACTATAGATGTTTATTAAGTATAACACGATATTAGGTTAAATTTCCGCTTTTACTTTACCAAGAATCTTTGAATTCTTTGTTAGTGTAAAGCTCACGTCTGTTTATCAGACAGCTTTGCTGTTATACAAACCAAGATAATTTCTTTGCTATTTATTTGTGAATGCTCAAGTAAAAATATATTTCCTCTTTAGTTTTCCACTTAAAAGGCATGTCTTAGATATTGCATATTATATTGGCTTCTTCATACCGTTGTTGGTGTATTCCGTCAGGAAATGAGCAGTATCAGTGTGACTGTAGGTTTAATAACATCTTTATGCACTTAACTGGCTTCTTCTTTGATCAATTCATGTGGAATGTTCCACTATAAAGTTGGTGTTTTAAATTCCTCACTGTGTAAGTGAGCCTTGAGAGTTTGTGTTCCAATCACCATGCTGTATTTCATTCATTGCCTACCTTATGTATCCTGGTCTCCTTTTATGGCATGTTTGTTATGTAGGAACAGGACCTTGTCATAGAAACCTACACAATAGTTTGACACCGTATTAGGATTCCATTGGAATAGGATTCTGACACACCCCCTGGGATTTGGGATCCTTTCGAGGATGGAATCCAATATCTTTGTTGTTTCAAATTTATTCTCCAAATGTTTCATAATACTTCTTTTTTGCCAAAGCAGATCACTCACTATGTTATTGCTCAAAATAGAGATCCTCTTTTTATAAAGTAAATCTATGAATATCTTAAATCAAGACAAATTTCAATGAAAAATGACAAATGCTCAATTCTGGGTTAAAGAAAATAGGTGTTCCCACATCAAATAAATGACATCACACGTTTATCAAAATTGAACATGGTTTGGATGAAGAGAAAATTGATTTGAAATCAAATTACTTAATGAGAGTATTGAAGACACTACCATAATATTAGTCATGACTCATGACAACCCCTGGGATTTGGGATCCTTTCGAGGATGGAATCCAATATCTTTGTTGTTTCAAATTTATTCTCCAAATGTTTCATAATACTTCTTTTTTGCCAAAGCAGATCACTCAATATGTTATTGCTCAAAATAGAGATCCTCTTTTTATAAAGTAAATCGATGAATATCTTAAATCAAGACAAATTTCAATGAAAATGACATATGCTCAATTCTGGGTTAAAGAAAATAGGTGTTCCCACATCAAATAAATGACATCACACATTTATCAAAATTGAACATGGTTTGGATGAAGAGAAAATTGATTTGAAATCAAATTACTTAATGAGAGTATTGAAGACACTACCATAATATTAGTCATGACTCATGACATAAGACACTATTGTGGAATAAGGTTCTTATTATAAACCTTTTTGGGGTTTTTACACGTATACCTTTCAGAGTCACCAATATTCCACAAAATCGTCAACTTTCCATAAAGTTCAATATAACATAAACAACAAAAACTATTGTAGATGCCATCATTGTCACTCCCTTTTTGTGGACACTAGTTAAAACTTAACCCATCGTTAGTACACTACCCCCATTATCCCACTAATTCCTGCCAACTCTTGGATTTTAGAGGACTGGTAAAAGGAGGAGAAAAATGGTTTATAAAGAAAAAATGAAGGGATATAGCTATTGGAGATAAAAGGTAAGGGTAGACTAGGAATTGTTGTTTAAAAGTTCAACATCATTAGGGAATCTAACAGGATATTCCACCTTTTTTCAGCCAGGATCTCACTCGATGGCATGTGTCATACTTTTTGCTATTTTCAATGGTATACTTGAACTTTTTGGAAAGCAGATGGTTGATGGTCTTTGTGGAATATTGGTTATTTTGGATGATCTACATGTAACATTTCCCTTTTCTTTTAGGAAATGGTTGTTTCCTAAAATTTGTAACGATTGAGATAGATTTAATTGAATTTCATTTAAATTTGGTTATTTTGTTTGTAGGATCTGAGGTACTTAGTATTTTGAAAACGTCATACTTTCCCAAAAGTTGACATGGCACATGATTTTAGAATCCTGTAAAAAGTGTTGGAAGCCAAAAGTTCTAGACTATTAGGTGATTGCAAATCTTAAGAACCAAAAAAATCCAAATACTCAAAATAGGAAAAAATATCATCTCACAAATTTCTCAATCTCACCTGATAATCCCCGACACCTGACGATTAGATGAAAACAACACCACACGACAACATGAGAAGTTTAGTGATAATTTTTTGAGCTATGTTGAAATATTTATTTAATTCATGGTTAATGAGCATAAGTTTTTTTACATGATTTAACAGAATTACTATCTAAGTCAACACGATTTGAATCAATTTAACCAAGTTACCACACGTTTAACATTGTTAACGAATTACTAAGCATAATAATACCAAAGTGAATCCAAAAGTATTTTATTCATGTTTAAAATTAATGGTATTGTTAAAAAACAATTATTATTTTGCCAAATAATACAAAATCTTGTTGAAACATATGATAGACAATATAAAAAAAAACACAATTATTCTAACATCATAAGTACACAACATGATCTATTTGCAGGTCATTCCTCCCATCTACATATGTCCATCTGGTTTTCAATTTTTCATTTATCCAGAATTTAATAAACAATATCTTTTTTATATCATTTCTATCCTTTTACATATTTCTTCCTACTGCTTTATTAATTATGAAAAAATAAATATAAGATATGACTTCATTTATGAGTTAGAGCTATATCCTTTATTTTTTCCATATTCACAAACCACATCGTAACTGACATATAATTCTACTGGAGGTAACTTCACCCTAATCAAAATGAAACGTTTCATTAGAGAATCCTATAAAGCAAACTAGTACTTCGAATTTGAAAATTCTCAAGGAATTTACTGAATATAAAAAATGCATGTTTTAAAATCCTACCTTATTCCAAACAGCCCTTAGAAAAAATGGGATACGAAGAGATGTCTTCAAACTTTCATAGCTCAAGAGTTAGAAGTATTTGTAAATTTACTTCTATTTCATCTTTCATTTTTTCTTTTCTTAAGAGAGAAAAGTATATGTAAATCTATACTTACATGTTCAACAAGATATTAACAATATTTTCTGGTATGCAGGACAGAATTTTGGAGGAATTGAATTTGGAGATGGAGACCACTTCAAATCGACTTGATTTTGTTCAGGTCCGTTTTGTAAGATTGCCTTGCTTGCAGCCGTACTTCTGGGCTTTATTAAATGCATGGCTGCCCGCTTTTGAACATTTAAGAATCATAAAAACCAATGTTCAGCAGTATTTAGATTTACTACCAAAGAGATGTGTGTGAGATCTACTACCAAAAATCTTTAAATAATATAAAAAAATATTAAATGCATACACAAATGTAAATGTCATTTACTATGAGAAATTTATGAGAGATTAATCTAATTTATTACGAATGATATGTGAGATAAAAAGGCATCAAGCATAACTATTATTGAAAAATCTTTTACTCATTTTGTTCAGTGTGGTGGTGATCTTCACATGTTTACAGCAACATTTGTTTCTTGCAGAAAAAGGTTGCCATGGTCATGAAGAAAGCAGGTGGCAAGGGACAGATTATGATGATAGCGTTTCTAATTATTCTCTTTATAATTTTGTTTGTTTTGGTCTTCTTTACTTAGAAGAGATGATTAATTTTGGTCGATGTAGCGTGTCTATTTTGCTTCCTGTGAATTGCTTGTCTTGCTAAGGAGTAATTTGAGAGATCGTGGACATTTTATTTGTTACCATACAGAATGTTGGTGGGGGCTGCTGCCATTCGCGAATGTATATGTGAGACGATTAAACGTTTTTAACTTCAACCCAGTAGTCTGTAGTACTTTAAGGTGTATTCATGCGTCACCAATTCAAAAAAAGTTCCGAGGGAAGCTCTGCAGCCATTTTATTAGATTAAAGGCTACAATGCCAATTTATCTTCTTTCATGTACTTCTCTCTTTACATCTGTTGGGGTGATGCTCAGGATTGATTTGCAGTGCCGAATCATAGTAATAAGAAACTTGATTACAGCATGTGCCATGGTCAAAGTTTTCCTCTTCCAGGTGTAGGTTTTCCTTGACGTAAGGTTTTCATGGAAGGGGAAGCCACTATGCCCTAGGATTAGGAGGAGCCTCAGATTGATAATACTCGACCTGACACTATCGCCTATAAAAGCGACGACTGCAAACTTCATTGTGGCCTAGTGTGGCTAGGTGCCCTTTTCTGGTGTCTTAGACTGTGTGATTACAGGATGGTGCTTGGATTGTGAGTCAGTACATGCTACAGGTTGCAAAATGTCAGAAATTGGACCTTGTATTTTTGATTGATTATTTAGCATTTATTCAAGTTGAAGTAGTAACTAATTTTATTTCGTTCCTTTTAGAGTATGTAGTTTGCTACTTAAGTGAGTGTAATTTTTAATTCCTAGAACCATTGTTTTAGTTACAATATTAGAGTCTGTAATTTTTTTTCCTTCAAAACGTAATAATTTAGGGAAAAAATGAAAAAAATAAATAAATAATCAAGCAAGTTTTGAAAAACGTAATTTTCATCTGATTGGAACTTGCACCTGAACACTTACTAAGGTAAGGGTGAGGCCAACTTAAGGGGAGATATTGTAGTGTTTTCAGTTTTTTGGTATCATTTTTTAACCTTCGTAAGGTTCATCAAGAGTAACCAACTGTTATGGTACAGTTGATTAGAAGAAGTGGAACTTATATTTTCCTCTCAATTTTGAATCTTACGGAGTGAAATATATATTTATTAATTTGAAAAAAAAAAGATCCATCAAGAATGTATAGGTAGTAGATTTGTCTCTCTGAAAAGAGGTACATAATCTAAGATTTTGTTTTTATGTGTTGAATCTCGACAAATAATACAAAAGGAAATAAGTAATAAGAGAGACTTATGTTTTTATGTGTCGAGTCCCGACAAACCATAAGAAAGGAAATAAGTAATTTTCATGGACCCATAAGAAAAAATTAGGAAACAAAAAACCCTTTGGAGGGGGTTCTGACCGTCCCCGAGCTCTTTTTCATCTTGCGACCAGTTTTAAGTGGAACGTCTTCAAAAACCGTCTTCTTGAAGAGGATGACTCATCGAACATAGATCTAGATGTGGCTTTCCGACGATCGGGCAAGGTTGCGCCCCCCTCGTCGCTCTCCTGCTCACAGGTATGTAGATATGGGAAGACCCTCTCTTCCCCCCTTGCTTTAGATCTAGCTCCTTCCTCTGTCACTACAATAGATCCAACCGCATCTGGTTTTTGCGGTGATTTTTTGCTTGGATCAAGGCTAGCTTGGCCTTGTTTGGGGCGTTTTGTATTGCTTCAGATCAAACCCGACTTTTCGATTGCTCCTTGGTCTCTTCCTGGGAGACGATCAGATTTGATCGTCGACACCCTTTTTCGACCTATGGAAGTTTATTTTAGTTGGTTGTGCAATAGTAAAAGGTGTTATTTTAGTTCTGTAATGCAAATGGTGATTTCTTCGCATGATCATCTTTTTTCAATTCATTTTTACTCTGATCTATCTTCTGAAGATAATATGATGTGTGAGAAAACAGCTATGAATTCTAAAGATCAAGATTTTTGTGATTTAATCATGTTAAAATCATGCGATTCTCTTAAGATTTCTTGTTCGACAGTGGAGAACACAACTTATTCTCCTTCTAATGATGCATTTTACTCTACTTCTTCTCCAACTTCAGTGATCCCCCTGTCGATAGGCGACCGTCGGACCGACGCTGATATGTCTACCCATCTGGGGAAGACTAACAGGGGGAGTTTTCTAGACTCTGACATGAGTTGCAGAACCACTGTAGCATCCTCGTGCTCTATGTGGAATTATTTGGTAGATAAGCCATCGGTTATTCCCTTAATTAATGAGAGTAATATCTTGTTTAATGAGATTTCTACTTTTAATGGTCTGCGACTTAAGACGGATCACATGCTTAACGATGCTATTAATTTGTCTTGTCTTTTGGTGGGACGTTCGGGTTCCCAAGGAAATGATGGCGTCTTTGCAACATTTAATGCGTGCAGTATTCCTCTCTCTCATGTAATTAATAATACGCATGTAACTTATGAACCTAGTAATAAATCACATTATTCTTCTACGTTAGTAAGTGAGCTTTCTTCTATATCGGAGAATATCTCTGACAATGAGATACACTTTGACACATATGACTTGTACTATGGCTTTTCCCTTTCCTATCGTTCGACTGGCGCGAGATATCCTCTTAGTGGCTTAAGATTTGCCATCCTCTCATCTTTAGTCAAGCCTTCTTTTCCCCCGTTAGTTCCAGTTGCTCCACGAGATGCAAAAAACCCTCCCTCTCTAGCTCTGCAAGATTTGAGTGGCAACTTGTAACGCCCTCAAGCCCGGGCACGTTACCAAAACACAGTATCACAAGCATAATTACACAAAATTACAGAACAAATAGAACTGTAACTAAGACTCACCTCTAGGATCTCTATGTGAGGCTAGAAACTCCAATTCCTGCACCGGAACCTGGCTGCACGCGGTCTGCACCTGAAAACCAAACAGCACGCGTGAGTGACATCTAAGTCACCCAGTACGCGCCCCCAAAACACACAACCACAAAGAAAACTCGGCAAAACCAAAAGAACTGGTTTCCTATAATGTAAAAACTTGGTTTTCTCCTTTTTTAGAAAATCATCATTTCTATACAAAATCATCACTTGGGATCTCAATCCCAATCCAAGCTTTTCAACAGCCACAACCCTTTCCTTTCCTCAAAACATGAGGAAATTCTTTCAAAAACCACTTTTCTTTCAAAACATTTCTTTCAAAATCCTTTTGGAATTCATTTTTCTTTTCCAAAACAATTCCATTTCAAAACTCGGGATTCTTCCCAAAACACACTTTCTAACCAGATCCATCCTAAAACACAAGGCCCCACTGGGCTCAAAACCAACCCACAAACACTGACTGGCAACTGGTGAAAACATCATCATTTCTCTTCAGGATTCTAGGACCATTTCACAAGTCCAATCTCGACCACACACACACATTTCACTTACTTAATCATTTCCACTTTCATTACTGTCGTTACCTTGATCAGGGATAACCTGGCACACAAGCAGTAGGTGAGGACATCCTTCCCCAACCATCCTGCACTGCCGCGATGAGATTACCCGTGCGGGATGTCATCGCCCTGGCCAACAAGCCTCACATTTTCCTGTTTCTCACAGGAGTACGGAGATACGTCTTTGAAGACGCCCCAGTCGGTGACCCGAACAACTAGGTCCAATGACCCAGGCTCAGGCTCAGCCTACACCGTCGGTGAGCCGAACAACTAGGCTCAAAAGCCCAAGCTCACCCTACACCGCTACGAGCTCGGTGACCCGAACAACTAGGTACAACTACCCAGGCTTAGCCTACACCGGCGGTGACCCGAACAACTAGGTCCAATGACCCAGGCTCAACCTACACCGTCTCCAGCTCGTAAACCACAATCTCTTTTCATAACACATTATTAGTGTTCCAAAACTCTTTCCAGTTTTTCAAAATCATTTTCCATTTCATTCATTCTGTTGCAGGACTCTGTTCCTTGCAACACTTGACCCTCCACTGGGGTCCCAACACCGGCCATCACAGCCACCACAAATCCATCAATTGGGTCTCAAGCCCAAAAACCACACAAAATCATCTTTTAAATCATTTATAGGGTCAAAACCCAAAATCACACACAAATCCATTCGTTTGGGGTACCACATGCTTCCATGTCATTACACGGGGCAAAACACCAATCACATACCTCCATCACACCAAAACAACCATTTAAAATCATTAAAAGATTTAACAAAACAGGGCAAAAATCGACATACCGTTTTTCCCTGATTCGGCATACCGTTCTCCTTCGGTATGCCGAATCTCTGTCAGATTTTTCAGACAGAGGAAAAATGGTCGACCAAAATCCACCAGTCGTCCAAGGCCAAAAACACTGATCTGCCGCTGGGAGCAAAACGGTATGCCGTTCCCAAAACGGCATACCGTTTTCTGCTGATGCAGAAAACCTCCAAACCATTGTCTTCCTTTTCTCCCCCAAGTGGAGCAAGGATCGGACCCCCCAAACAAAAACCATAAAATCTCATAAAAACATGGGATGTAGACCCTCGAGTCTACTTCAAAACCCTCAAACCATTCACAAATCCATTAAGCATGCTGCTCTAACAAAAATCATCAAGGCATGGAGCTCAAAAACAAACACTGTAGCATGCTTCTCATTTATCCACGAAAACCGCACAAAAAGCCCATAAATCAGCACGATCTCAACATAAACATGTTAATCAACATATTCTCCTCATTCCTACTATTTTCTACAATTTTTCATGCATTTCCTTCAATTTTTCATGTTGAGGCATAATTAACAGGAAACACAAAAACGAGGTAGAGACGGAGCCGCGTACCTCCGATGGCACCCCAGTGACCTTCCCTACCTCCGGCGAACCTCCACGCGCCCCTGGCGAAGCTCTCCTGCCGGCGGATCACACAGACAGCCACCACCTCCCTCCATGGTTGCGCGCGCGTCGCTCTTCCTCTCCCCCTTTCTTCTCGCGTCACAACTCATCTCCGGCCACTCACCTCCGCCCTTCTTATCCCTACCTCCTCCCGCATCATGCCAGCCACCCATCGTGTCGGAGATGACGATGAGGCACGGGTCGTTGGGTGGTGGTGGCACGGGCTGGTGGAGAAGAAGACGGATGTGTTGTGAGCTCGTGAGTGAGAGAAGGAAAGAAAAAGAAAGAAAAGGGAAAAGAACGGGCACGCAAATCGAGGCGACTGTGCATCCTCAAATCAGACTCCACATGGGTCCCAAATCACAGGTAGATGCACAAAAAGCCAACCACAACCACACACAGCCAAGAAACAACAGATTATCCATTAATAAACCATTAAACACAATAATACAAATAATACATGGTTTATAATGAAA
>JAMKQA010012452.1:0-10374 GCA_024699735.1 Posidonia australis
ATATGGAATAAATCAGGTAGGCAATCTTTTAATTTTTCACCTTTCCACCATCGATTTTCCCAGAAGATAGTATTTCTGCCATTATTGACCTGAAAATTAGTAAATCCATTTATAATGTTGAAACACCTTTTTAGCTCTAACCATAGGGGCGAGGATCTGCCATTAGAATTATTTAGTATGGCACCAGGTCCATTTCTAACAAAATATTTGGCTTTAACTACATCTTTCCATTTCATTGAAAATGAGTTAGATAGGAGTTGCCAAAGTAATTTACATTTCAATGCCAAACTAAAATTTTTCAAGTTTATGATTCCCCAACCTTTTTGTTCTTTTGATCTACATAGTGTTGACCATTTAACTAGATGGCGAACAGAAGTAGAGGATAAGGAGTTCCAAAGGAATCTTCTTCTAATTTTATCAATGGTCTTCTCTACCTTTGCAGGCATATGTAGAACAGAAAGGAAATAAGTAGGTATGGCAGATAGTACAACATTGACCAAAGTAAGGCGTCCTCTTAAAGACAGATATTTAGTCTTCCATTGTGATAGCTTTTTTGTTATATTGTCTATTATTGGAGACCAATCTCGATAAGTTGGTTTTCTGTAATGCAAAGGTAAGCCCAGGTATTTAATAGGGAGATTCTCGATGCTACACCCTATGATTTGAGAGGTTCTATTCACAAAGCCATCAGGAACTCCTATACCAGTAATTGATGATTTATGAAAATTGATTTTCAAACCTGAACAAGTTTGAAAACAATAGAGTATTCTTTTGATGTTTATTAGATTTTCCTCTTTTGCAGCCAAAAAAAGAATGGTGTCATCTGCATATTGAATGTTCAAAACATTGGGACCACCATTGGGTAACTGAATTCCAGATATAAGATTATTATCAATTGCTAATGATAGCATCCTGTTCAAAACATGTGTGACTATTATAAAAAGAAATGGAGAGAGTGGGTCACCTTGTCTAAGACCGTTAGAAGCTTGGAAGTACCCCTTAGGAGAGCCATTCACTAAGACAGAGAACTTAGCATAAGTTATACACATCTTAATCCAAGTATTCCATTTGTTTCCACAGCCTAAGCGTTTAAGTGCCTCTATTAGAAAGTCCAAATTGACATTGTCAAAAGTCTTTTCAAAGTCTAGTTTCAGAACAAGGCCCGGTATGGCATTTATTTTCATATAATGCAAGGTTTCTTGAGCAACTAGGAAACAATAACCAATGTACCTTCCAGCAAGAAAGGCACATTGTGAATTATCAATAATATTGTTAATGATAGGGGTGAGTCTTGTAGCTAAAGTCTTTGATATAATTTTATAAAGACTATTTACCAGACTGATAGGTCTAAAATCTTTTATCTCCTTGGCACCTTCTTTTTTAGGGATAAGAGATATAAATGTCTGATTAATGTGAACCAGGTATTCTAAATCATTAGAAGAATGAAAGCCATTAAAGATTTCTACTATGTCATTCTTCATGATGTCCCAGAAGTGCTGAAAGAAGCACAATGGGAAGCCATCAGGTCCAGGGGCTTTTTCCCCAAGCAATGATGTGACACTCATGTGAATTTCTTCCATGGAGAAGGGAATTTCCAAAATGTTTGGGTTAATAATTTTGGTTGGCATTAGAATGTCCCAATCAAAACAGGATATTGTTCTCTTTTCCTTGTTGAATTGTCTGATAAAGTGATTTTCTATTTCTTTGCATATTATGGAGGGAGAGTATTCCTGAATGTCATTAATAAGTAGAGAAAAAACGGCATTTACTCTTCTTCTATATTTTACCATATTGTGGAAGAATTTTGTATTAAGATCCCCTTCTTTAAGCCATTGGATTCTGAATTTTTGTTTCCAATAAGCTTCCTACTCTTGTAGAAGAAGAAGATGTTCATCCTTAAGTTCCTTCAATTTCATTTGAAAGATTGTAGCATTATTGCAGGATTCTAATAATGAATTAATGTGAGTGATTTGTGATTTCACTGACTCAAGTCTATTCCTCCTTTGTTCCCTAATGGGGGCTATCCAAAGGCTAATGTGCTTTTTAAGGTATTTTAAACGATATGCAAATCTGGCCACAGGAGATGTAGACATATACATTGTATATGAGTTACGCCAGCAATACTCAATGAAACTGGAAAAACCCTCAATCAAAAACCAAGCCTTGTAAAATTTGAAAGGAGCAGGACCCCAATCAAGAGGAATTGTACTAAGAGTGATGGGTATGTGATCAGATATGACTCTAGTTTTTTCCAAACAAAAAGAATCAGGGTATTTGTCCCCCCAACCAGTTGTGATCAGAAACCTGTCTAATCTGACCAACGTGGGCTGATCATGGAAATTTGACCAAGTGTATTTGCAATTGTTAGGGGAAATGTCAATGAGGCAATGATTCTCTATAAATTCATTAAAAACATTCATGTGATAGGGATTACCACAATTAAAAGAATGTTCATGCAAGAATCTAATCATATTAAAGTCTCCACCAATCACCCAATTAGAGTTTACTTTATTACTAATGAATTCCAATTCCTCAATAAAATTTTCCTTTAAACCAGGAACACACGGCCCATATACGCCTGTGAGCCGTCATTCAAAGTTATCAGTATTGTTCTTGAAATATAAAGATAAACTATATGTTGCTACAATGGTGTCACAGATAGTAAACAGATTCTCATCCCAGCCTATGAGAATTCCACCAGATGCTCCCAAAGATGGGAGAAAAGACCATTGATTAATTATTCCACCACCAATATTATTTAAAATGTTAAGGGAGAAGGATTCAAGTTTAGTTTCACTAATAATAAGTATATTACATTTGTTTGATTTAACCAAATTGCGAATAGCTCTTTTTTTTTTCACAGCTTCCCATACCCCTAAAGTTCCATACTGCAATCAACATTAATTACATGCATTTATCGAGAGAGAAGCAAAGTTCTCAAAGATAAAAGAGTCCTCATTAAGATTTAGATGAGGTAAACCTTGGTCTTTTCTAACAAGGTTGTAAAAAGACTTCAGATAAAGAATTAAAAGTGATTCCAATTTCCCTAGCAAAATTTCAGAATTGGTCATAAGAACTCCAATTAGCACATCATGCAGAAGATTACTGTCATTTTCACATAGATCAGGAGAATTATCAATAGCAAAATCAGAGGAAGAAGTCTTAGACATATCAGAAGGATCTGTTATGATATTATCATGCATAGGATAAGATGAGCTTAAAAAATTATTAAAATTACCTAGAGCATGGATGGGAGTAGGTGGGCGTGGTTCAGCAGCAACCTCGCAGGAGCCACCCAAATCATCACTTTCCAGACAATCATAAACAGCCAGTACTTTTTTAAACTTTGACAGAGAAAGGTTCCTGGCCTTTATTTCAGATTCAATGAACCTTGTGGTGTCATTATCTTCGTAGGTAAGTTTAGGGGCAGTCACTAGTGTGATGGAGAGGGGTGCTTCCCTGGGGGCAGAGGAGGGAGGAGTAGGGAGGATATCTGCTGCCTTCGAGGTAGGTTTTGGAGTTGGACTAATAGGTCTAGTCCAGACAAGTTTCCCAGTTTTTGGATTTTTATTTCCTTTGTTTCCCCTCCAACCTTTGTTATTCTTAAATTGCTTTCGGACAGGGTGCAATACACTGGAGCTGGGGAAGTCAGAATAAGACTTGGAAGGCCAGATATTAGTAGGCTTGGGGGGGATATCAGTATTTGAGCAAAGATCTCAACTGTGTTTGTATTTTATCAGATAGACAGCTTTGCCAAAAGCGAAATATCTGCAATCTGGTATTTCCATACCAGGGTGAAGTTTTACTCTGATTCTGGAGAATCCCAGAGTCTTAACAGAATCAATGGACAGGTCTACCTCAAACAAGTCAGCAAAGCTAGCAGTCATATAGCGGAAAACATCCACATTCCAGAGATGGTGGGGGATCCCTTCGAGTCGAATCCAGACCCCCTCTTCCCTTAAGTTACAGACTGCATTAGAATTAGGAGTCCAGGGGATAAAGGATGCAGAAATCCTCTGGAGCAGAGCTCCGTAGACATTGAGAGAGTCATTCCTACGTTTTACAGATGGGAAGACAAGTAGGAACTTCCCAGGGGAGAAGGATTGTACAGTAATATCAGAAACATCAGCCCAGTGCGTCCTGGTGTGTTCCTCCAAAGCTTCCTTGGTGAGGTTGGAAGAATGGGCAGTGATGATAGCACTGCGGGACAGGTACTGAAATCGACTGCAGACCGCCTCAGATGGAGGTATCGCAGTTGGATTCTGAGATGAAAGTCCAACAGGATTCGAAGGAGAAGGGTGGGGAGGAACCATGTATGATTCCTGAAAATATTTGCAGAGAGCTACAGAATGATTTGGGGATTTACATTTAAAACAGAAGCCATTGTATTTACAGAACCTTTTTTCGTGCCCTTTTAAGCAACATCTAAAGCATCTACTCTGAACTTTGCAAATACTTACCCAGGCAGCAGTCACACAAGAAGAAGAAGAAGTGGAAGTTCCGCCAGCAGTATGGACAGGGGAAGAAGGCTTAACAAGAGACGCAAGAGTCGTGAATCGTGAGCCAGAGCCAGAGTATCGTCTGCTAGAGGCGTAAGTCTGGGAGAAGGACGAGGGGGAGCAGCTACTTTTTTTTCCAATGTCAGAAAAAATCGCATCATCAGAGATATTACCCACATACGAAGAAGGCTGTTGGGTTTTGAAATTGGAATAATAAGGTGCGCAATTAATTTGAGCTGTGCCACTATTCCCAAAGGCTACGGGAAAGCAACCGTCAACAGACACAGGATGCGAAGTGGATGCATCCGGGTTCGAATAATTATCAATGCGATAATTAAAATGATGGAATTGATTAGTCACGTAAGCAAAATTAACCGTAGAATGCTTAGGACCAGAAGACGTGTTATTAGAGAAAACCACGTCATCAGGATTTAATACCACACGTGGTGGAGTCCCTGGGGAAGCGAAAAAGTAGTGCCCACTCAGCGTACCAGGGAGTGATTTGCATTCAATGTGATGCGAAGGGGTACTGTTCACAAGACATGCGGAGGTGCAACCGTCAGAGAAATCCTGAGAACACGAAACGACCACCGCAGGCTCCACAGTAATATCAGAATGAGACTGGTTGAGCACACTTTGCTCACGCGAAATTTTATCACTAACATAGGTATTATTTGAATCAATGGGATGATTATTTAAGTTAAAAGAAGAAAAAGTGGAAGGAGATGGCGGGTAATACGAGGTGTAGTTCCAAACAGATGGTGAGGCTATTTTAGGAAAAAACAGCGAGGCTACCACAGGAGAGCCCCACCCCTCGCGTCATCGGAGATAGATCTCCGGTGAGCTCCGACCGTCAAGTACATCTTCGCCGCAGAAGGAACGAGATGAGGGTAATAGCATTCATCAGAAGCAGAGAGAAAAGATTCCCCCAGTAAATAACTAGAATCCATCGTACCACAAGAATGGAAAAAATTTTCAGGCCGATCATCACTTGAGAGGATTTCAGATCGAGCAACCCTAAACTTTTTTACTTTACCTTTCTTTGGTTTACTTAGGTATTTCCAGGAAATATTGGGAAAAAACAGTGAACATTCCACAGCAAAATCATCAGAAATATAACAAGATCGCAGATTATTATAGCATCCAGAAACTATACTCCACGAACAATGATAAGAATCCAAGACAGTATTAGGGCGATTATTGCATAAGGATAGTAAAAAAGGGGAAAAGCACGCAGAGATATTCACAAACAAGAACCTTCCCGATTTGCACCAAGCAAATCTAGATCCAGTCGACAGATCGTCGACAGGACAAGGGGGAAACCAGTGGAACAGGTATATTAGGGGGGCCAGTGGAGGAGACCAGCCTAGGCCCGAAAGGGGCGAGGGATACCTCACCGGAATCGCATACCTGCCCGCGAGATATCTGCCTGCGGCGCTTATGAGGACGCCCAGAGGAACGAGATCTACCCAGAGGTAGAGGAGTTTCAGGAGGATCCTCTTCGATGAGGCTGTATTTGAAGGCCTCCCAGTCAAAGCTCGTTGCTAGCCGTAGCAGTTCCGCCTCTCTGTGGCGGTCGGAGCTCTGCAATCGCACGCGGCGATGGCGCATGTTTCAAGAGAAAGAAGTTTTCGAGCTTTTCGCTTTTCTCTAAGAGTTTTGATAGTAAATTCAAATTGTAATCCTATTTTCAACTCTTTTAGTGTTTGCTCAAGTAATTTTTGTCTATCTTTTGTAATAGTTATTTACTTTGATTATCCTACATAAAGCATGGACAAAACTGCATGATCAAAATTTTAGGTAAGATATATAGGAATAATAAATTTATGTAAAAAGTGGTAAATTCAAATATGTTGTTTTTTACTTATATAAATATAGAGAAAAAAAAAGTCGATAATCTAAATATTCATTATGATACGATGAGAGTAGGGCTTGTAAATTTGCTAATTTAAGTTTCAATCTTAGCTATTACATGAAGGCCACTGCAGATATGCATGGATATTCTTGTATAGTTAGTAATTGTTACATTTGTATAGTTAATAGTTGTTAAAAGTGTACAGTCACGAGAAATTTAAATTGTACAGTTACAAGAGGCTGAAACAATATTTACATCCTTTGTTTTTTTTTTTTTTTGTTATCGGTTTAGGTTATTTATTTATTTATTTTACATACCCTTGGATTCAAATTCGAAGGACGTGACGAATTTTACCTTCTCCAAGTCACTGTGACAATGAGACATTGTCTACGTACATCCTTTGTTTGGATCACAAAATTTAAGATGAATGGTTGATAAGAGATACCATCCCGTAGTATTGGTCCGAGGGTCTCACCTAAAGGCTATGAAAGATCATGTGAAAGTGTGAAACCTATCATCCCTTACCATCGAACCTGTAAACTTTCGTAGCATTTGGTTGTTAAGAATGAATACCGAAATGCAGTTGGTAGTAAAGAATGAATTTATTAGATCGGTATTATTATATTTCCTAAAAAAGAAAAGAAAAGAAAGGAGAATAAAATTACCATTGAACAAGGGCATTATATTCTTTGATTGGATATCATTCCATTCTGGACGACATTCCCATCCTCTCCCTCCTTGCCCATTGTCGATCCCTTGGGCGATGGCAGCAACCTGGCATTGCCTTGCCTCTCCCGCCATGGCTCCGGCCTGGGGAGCAGCTGTTTCAAGACGGAGTGGAACTCACCCCAGCTTGTGTCCTCGTCCCTCCTCCGACCCCTATCGCACACAGGGATCACAAATGGCCGCGGTTTTTGTGCTTCGCCGCAGCTAAAGACGAGGAGGAGGAAGAAGTCCGCGTGCTTCCACCATGACATCTTTAGAGGAGAGTCACTACGAAAGATTCCTCCTCCTTGTTCTTATTATTATCATGGATTGGAATCTGCAACTGTGAGAAACATTGACACTGAAGATGAAAGAAGAAGAAGAAGAAAGATGAGGAGGAGAAAAACGGGGAAGAATACGAAATCTTTTACTTGTGAATTCTGCTCCACTTTTAATTACGTATCAAACCATTTAATTTCCACGTTCATTCTATTCATTCCACCTTACTCTCATTCCTCTGTAAAAAAAAACTATTATAGAGCTTCACTAATGTCAGCATAATGCAAGCAAAACATGTTGGCATCATGTTACGTTGTGTAACAAAATTCACCTCGTGTTATATGATGGATTTAAAGGTCCTAATAATATCAAAGAAAGTCTGGATCTCACGATTTCATTTTTGTATTAAGAAACAACAAAATAATTTCAGGCAAGTTGATTACTAGTTGAATAGCAAGATAATATTTAATTTTATGAATAATTATTTGCCACTCAATATAAACAATTGGTTAAGATTTTCAGAAAATAAAATCAATTTTTAATTTAAAATTCAAAATATTACTGTTATATCCTTTTTTGTTTTATTAAAAAGTAAAAATATTTAAAGGGAAATTCTAAGCTTTTCATGTTGTCATATAACTCACAAAGTTGCAACTACATACTAGAAGTTACAATTATTTACTCATAATTGCAAATTCCACTATCCATACATTTGAAATGATGATCAAGATTGAAAGTTTCGAGTATTCATCAAAATCTACAAGGGTGTCTTAGATTCTCCCTTGTTTAAATTATTGTAAGCAATTATTATTTGTTGAAGTAGTATAATATTAATTTACTCAAAAAAAAAAAAATCAAATCCATAAAAATAATTGTCAACATTAAGAAATTTTAAGTCCAATATAGGTCCATGAAGAATTAAAATCCATTAAAATTGGACTTAATATGTACATGACACACCTCTATGAAAGGAAGTTGGCCCATCAATCCAACTATAGGAGAGGACATGGCATCAAATTCCATCACATATATATAAAGTGGAATTATTTTGAAAAGATAGAAAATATGGCCAAAACATACTGCATCGATGTGCCAAGCCACCAACAGGATAGCGAGGGCCTCCTTAAATTCCACTGCATAGAGTGGAATTATTTTGAAAAGCAGAAAGTATTGTTGAATGTTGAGATACATTATTCTCGGATATATTGAAATTTAAACAAAAAAATATTCATATTTGAATTCAAGATGAGTGACCTCCCTATAAATAAGGGCCCCTCTCCTCTGTTGAAGACATCTACACAACATCAATCTAGATCTACGTCTACATAGAAGAGAACAACATCCATACTTGTATCTTGAGATAGAGATAGAGAGGAAAAAGGTTACTTGAGGTGTTTCTAACCACTTGACCACCACACTCGTTCACCCATGCTCAAGAAGAAGATCAAGGAGAAAAACTTTTAACACACAAGGTAACCCTTTTCCTTGCTAGGATGGCCCCACTATTAGTGATGAAGTCAAGATTTTTATACTACAAGGGCTCACAGAAACTATATTGTTAAGGTAGATGCAAATTTTTTTTGATACCATGATTACACCCTAACAACATGCCAACTTTAAAAAGCACAAATAAATCATTTCAAAAAAAAAAAGACCATTTAAAAAAAGATCTCTAACAAAAAGAGACAAATTATAGTTGTCCTCGACAGGGGTAAACTTTTGGAAAGCGTTACATAATTGCTTCATTGTTAATACTATCAAATATATCATTTTAATAAAAGTCACTAGATTATCATTCATTCATTCATCTTCCATTGGATTTGCCAATTGATTCTTTACTTTATGGAGATATGGTAGTAGAGGTGAGAAGATTGATTGACCGAGAGGAGTTGAGAACGTGTGGGGTTGTGGGTTGCATGGTCACTACTCATGGGTCGACAGAGCCATGGAGGTGGTTGCCTGATTAGACAAAGGACGAAGGCGTTGTTGGACCACACAGGCGTGTGGAAGTTTGTGCTGTCGAAGAGAGGAGGGGAAGGAGGGCCAAGGAAGAAGTCTGTGTGGTGTACCTTAAGGATTTGTAAGGCATTGAGTAAATTACAAAGGTAGACCTGAAATTTTTCTATAGGGTCTTTTTGCTAAATAAAAAATAGTATAGTGTATTTTTTCTAAAGTTCAATGGAGGCAAAGTCCCCGTTAGCCCCCACCTAATTTCGCCCTTACCTGGGCAACATATATGTTTAGATCTTATAGAGAATAAAGAAAATGTAATGTTTACATGACATGTAGTTGGATATGAACGTGTTTAGATCAATTTGCCTAAATTCAATACTACACATCCACATTTGATCCATGTCGTTAGTTATGTTAACATTAGTGATCATTGTGGGTTGAATTAAGTTTAAAATAATGAAAACTTATTTGATTCTATGTTGGTACAATTCATGGACTGAATTGTAAGATGTTTTTGTTAAAATAGTCATTTGGAATAGCTCATAAAGTTTTAATACTTTAATTGTTAATTTTATGTGTGGTTCAAGTAGGAGATTGTTGGATTAAATTAAGTAATATATATGAGTCAATATAACATCTATTAAAGTATTGTAGGCTATTTTCTGATTAGACTCATAATAGTAATCTATTTGGTTTTTAAATTGAGCCAATTGACATCTTAAGTGATGTAGGTTGATATGTGTTTAGAGATCATAAGGATATTTTTTCATTTATTGATGGCCCAAATTGAAGATATGCAATATCATAGCTTGCTATATAATGACATCATGATCCCAAACCCTAAGTTTTTGGCCTCTCTTCTCTCTCACCTCCATCTTGAAAAAGAGCAAAAAAAAAAGAGAAGTTTGGTGGTTTTAAAAGACCAGATCTAGGCAAGAGAACAAGAGAAATTTCAGATTTTCTGCTTGTATTCAGGTACACTTCTGTATTTACATTTATTCGTAATAAATATGACATGAACAGATCTTGAAATTTAATTTTAATATATAGAATTCTTGATTAGATCTTGAAAGACATTTTTAA
>JAMKQA010012453.1:0-16467 GCA_024699735.1 Posidonia australis
TTTCATATCTAAGAAAATCATATAGCAAATAACTAAGACAAACATATATAAGAACAAGTAATCCATAAAAGGTCAAACATTCATAAAGTTTTCAATAATCCAAATAAGTCACACAAGATGTCCATAGTTATCCAAAAAATCCAATCATGACAAGAAGATTTTAAAATCCCAAGCAAAGGATGTTACAACAATTTTAAGGAGAAGGAGGATTAATATATTCAAGAATATTTTGGTGATATTCTTGAAGAGTGCCTTGATATGCCTTGATTTGATCCATATAGAACCATATTTCTCCCCCTTTTTCGCATAAGCAAAAAGCTACCCAAATGAAGTGTTTTGAAGACATCTCCCCCTTTGTGTTATAGATCAATATTTCATATCTAAGAAAATCATATAGCAAATAACTAAGACAAACATATATAAGAACAAGTAATCCATAAAAGGTCAAACATTCATAAAGTTTTCAATAATCCAAATAAGTCACACAAGATGTCCATAGTTATCCAAAAAATCCAATCATGACAAGAAGATTTTAAAATCCCAAGCAAAGGATGTTACAACAATTTTAAGGAGAAGGAGGATTAATATATTCAAGAATATTTTGGTGATATTCTTGAAGAGTGCCTTGATATGCCTTGATTTGATCCATATAGAACCATATTTCTCCCCCTTTTTCGCATAAGCAAAAAGCTACCCAAATGAAGTGTTTTGAAGACATCTCCCCCTTTGTGTTATAGATCAATATTTCATATCTAAGAAAATCATATAGCAAATAACTAAGACAAACATATATAAGAACAAGTAATCCATAAAAGGTCAAACATTCATAAAGTTTTCAATAACCCAAATAAGTCACACAAGATGTCCATAGTTATCCAAAAAATCCAATCATGACAAGAAGATTTTAAAATCCCAAGAAAATGATGTTACAACAATTTTAAGGAGAAGGAGGATTAATATATTCAAGAATATTTTGGTGATATTCTTGAAGAGTGTCTTGATATGCCTTGATTTGATCAATAAGTTTCTTTATAATCTCCTTATATTCTTGATGTTGTTGTTGTTGTTGAAGTATCAAGTCAGAAATCAACTTATGTTATTGTAACTGAATTTCCATCATTTGCTTTTGATGAAGACACATCTTTGACATTTGTTTTTGAATCATATCCAATTTCTTGGACACACTTGATTCTTCTTCCTCATCTTCTTCAGAGCTTGCATCTTCTTCATCTCTTGCTTGGGTTCGTGGTGCCGTAGAAGAGGAACCCTTAGGAAGATTTTTAATTTTATTATGAAGCTCGATAGATTGTTCCATTTTAGCCATGGTTTGGGTTCCTAAAGGCTTTGATCTAACAAGTAGGCTAGGCCCATCATCTAGAGGAATATTATAGTTCTCAAATATAGGTTAATGGAGGACCAAAAAATAACTTTGCTTTGACATAAGTCATGCAATGAAAGATTACTTGACCCCAATTGGCATGAATTTGCTTTGTTATGGCATAAACCGCCTTGCAAGTGAGCTCGCTAAGCTCATCTTGGTGTCCTTTCTTTTAGAGTAGGTTGGCGGCCACAATGTAGGTGATAAGACGTGATTGTTTTGTAAGTTGTTTAATCTTACTGGGCTTAAATGTACTCCTAGGGTTTAAAGATATGACATTGTTGATCTCAGAATGGGACCAATCTAATTCATAAATGGATAAGGTAATATCGGTTCCTAAAGATGGAATTTTGAACAATTGCCTTAGTAAAACATCATCAAAGTCTATGGTATTCTAACAAATATAAGAATGGGCTAGGGAATGGGAATAATTCATGTTTGCATAAAATTGGGACACAAGATCAGGATAATAGGGCCTATCTCCTATGGAACTTAAAAATGGGATTAATCCTTGAAAATCAAATAATGGCCTAATAGAATTGAGTACATTAAAATTTATGTGTCTTCCCATGAGTACCTTTCTGTTGGCAAATCTATCATGATGTGCTTGTTCAGTCTCATTGTCACTAAAGTGATATTTCTAGTGAGATTGGCTGTCGGAGGCTCCCAAAGTGTCCTCAGCTTGTTTTCTCTGTCCACAAGAAGCGACCATCTTCTTGGAGGCCATTTCAAGAGGAGTGGGGGAAGAATTGGTGAAGGAGGAGAGGGGAATGGTCTGGGAGGCAGTGGAAGAGCGGAGACAGAGGGATCAGAGGGTAGGAGACGAGGAGGAAGGGCTTCGGTGGAGAGAATCGGTCGGCCGTAACTCAAATGGAATGAAAAGAAGACCTAGGTTTTAGGTTTAAAATAGGTTTCGCGATTAATTCAGTATACCAAAAACTCATTCAGTATGCCAAAATTTGTTATAGGGATTTTCAGAACTACTTCCGATACATGAATCGGTATGCCGAAAAGTGTGACCCAGGAGATTTGGTATACTAGAACTTTTCAGTATTCTCAAATGATCAATACAAGGAAATTTGTCATAAAATCGGTATACCGTTAATTTTTGGTATGCCAATTCAATAATTTTTGGTAGATAAAATTGGTATTCTGAAATACTACAGAGAGTAAAATATTTATATTATATCTGAAATTTTGCGTACTCCTAATTCCCTTCTAATATTAATGAATTGCAATACATCCTGGGGTTTTGTAAAAATATCTATTAATTATATTGTTGGTGAAATAAATTCTAATTTTATATTTTTTTTAAGAACATTATCTCTTAGGAAATGGTGCCTAATTTCAATATGTTTAGTTCTTGAATGATATACTAGATTTTTATATAAATTAATGGCGCTTGTATTATCACAATATATTGAAGTTGTTGATAAGGTTAAACCAAAATCTTTTAATGTTTGTTTCATCCAAAGAATTTATGCACAACAACATTAAACTGCAATGTACTCAGCCTTGGTTGTTGAAAGTGCCACACTATTTTGTTTCTTACTAAGACCAAGGAATGTCCCAAAAATTGACATGTTCCACTAGTGCTCTTCCTATCGGTCCTACACCTAGCATAATCCACATCGCTATACCCTACTAGATCCAAACTAGACTTGCTAGGATAGAATAACCCATATCCTATAGATTCTCGTAGATATCTTAGAATTCTCTTAACTACGGTTAAGTGTGATTCCATTGGAGAGGCTTAGAATCTGGCACATAAACACACACTAAACATAATGTCTGGCCTACTAGCAGTTAAGTATAACAAGGATTCTATCATTCTCTTACACAATTTTTGATCCACTTTTTGTCCAAATTCATCTTTTTCCATTCTTGTGGATGTACTCATAGGGGTTTTAGTTATTTTGCTATTCTCCATCCCAAATTTCTTTAGTAATTCATTGGTATATTTTTCTTGATTTATAAATATTCCTTCTTTAGTTTGTTTCATTTGAAGCCCAAGAAAGAATGATAATTCACCAATCATACTCATCTCAAATTCTTTTTGCATGATTGTCGAAAATTCATTGCATAATTTTTCATTCGTAGTTCCAGAAATAATATCATCTACATAGATTTGAACTATTAATAGATCCTTTTCAGCTCGCTTTGTGAATAAGGTTGTGTCTATTGCACCAATTGTAAAATTATTATCAATCAAGTATTTTCTTAATCTTTCGTACCAAGCCATTGGTACTTGTTTTAATCCATAAAGTGCCTTATTCAATCTATAAACATGATCCGGATTTGTCTCATTTTCAAATCTCGGAGGTTTCTTGACATAGATTTCTTTTTCTACAAATCCATTTAAGAATGCACTTTTGACATCCATTCGGAATAACTTAAAACCTAAATGGCTAGCAAAGGCTAAAAGTATCCTAATTGATTCTAGTCTAGCCACAGGAGCATATGTTTCATCAAAGTCTATCCCCTCCTCCTGATTGTATCCTTGTGCTACTAATATTTTCTTATTTCTAACTATGTTTCCTAATTCATCTAGTTTATTTCTAAATACCCACGTAGTTCCTATTATTTGGTGATTTTCTGGTTTTGGAACTAATTTCCAAACATTATATCTTTCAAATTGATTTAATTCTTCATGCATGACATTAGTCCGAAATTCATCGCTACAAGCATCATTTAAATTTTGTGGTTCAATAGATGATGCAAAAGTATAAGTTGCACAACCATGATCAAGATTAGATCGTGTTTGGATTCCTTTGGAAACTTCATCGATGATGAGTTCCTTGGGATCTCCAGACACATATTGCCAATCCTTATTACTAGGTTGTTTATTCTTAAACTCTTCTTCTTTATTTAGGTTATCCAGTGTGTTTTCTTTTGTTTCTTGTTCATCATCATTATCTATATTTACTATTTTAATTTCATTATTTTCTTCAATATTTACATGCATTGATTCTTCCATTATTAGTGTTCTTTTATTGTATACATTATAAGCCTTGCTCCTAGAGGAATATTCGAGGAATATTCCCACATCAGCTTTGGGATCAAACTTATCCAAATTATCCTTAGTGCTTAAAATAATGCACTTGCATCCAAAAACTTTAAAGTAAGATATTCTAGGGGTCCTGCAAAACAAAAGCTCGAATGTAGTTTTATTTAAAATTGGTTGAATCAAAACTCAGTTCAAAATATAACAAGAAGTGTTTACAGCTTCGGCTCAAAAATGTTTTGGCAAATTTCTTTCGCAAAGCATGGTCCTAGTTATTTCTTGGTGGATTCTATTTTTTCTTTCAATAACCCCATTTTGTTGAGGGGTTCTTCGAGAAGAAAAACTATGTCCATAACCATTTGTTTCACAAAAATTTTCAAATTCATCATTTTCAAATTCTCCCCAAAGATCACTTCTTATTTTAATGATTTTTAAACCCATTCCATTTTGAACCCATTTTGTAAAACTTTTGAAATTCAGAGAAAACGTCATTTTTATTTGCTAAGAAAATAACCCAAGTAAAACGCGAAAATCATCAATAATGACAAAAACATATCTTTTACCACCTAGACTTAATGTTCTACTAGGTCCAAACAAATCCATATGAGTTAGTTCCAATGGTTTGGTAGTAGAAACCATGTCTTTTATTTTGAAAGAAGATTTAGTTTGTTTTCCAAACTGACATGCATTGCATAATTTATCCTTTTTGAAATCAATTTTTGGTAAACCAATCACAAGATCACCTTTGGATAATTTTGATAGTTGACCCATATTTGAATGGTCAAGTCTTTTATGCCATAACCAATGTTCATCATTTTAAGAGGTCTCATATTAGGTTTATATGAGATTATTTTTCCTTTTTCCAATAAATATGGTCTTATTAGTATTAGAATCTATTATGGTACATTCATGTTTATCAAACATTACTTTATATCCTATATCACACAATTGACTAATACTAATCAAGTTATGTTTAAGACCATCTACAACCAAAACATTTTCAATAGAAGGATTTTGAGAGTTAACTATAGTTCCTATCCCCACTATCCTTCCTTTAGCATTATCACCAAATGTGACGACTTCGTCTTCTTTGGTGCTCAATGTACAGAGGAGCCTATGATCTCCTATCATTTGGCGGAAGTATCCACTGTCTAGGATCCACTTGGAGTTCATGATTTTCCTACATCATAGGATGCAAGAAAGGTCTTAAGTACCCACGTCATCTTTGGTTTCCTTTTTATTCCATTTACTTTAGTTTGGCTTTTATGAACCCACTTTGACTTTCTTTTTATGACAAAGATGTATTTTTCATTAGTGGTTGCCCTAATAAATCTATTTTCATAAGGTGTGTCATTAAATCTTAAGTATCCAATTCCATGTTTGTTTAGTGAATGTCGTTGACTTGAGAGAATTTTATCTAGGTTTTCTTTTCCTTTTGTGAATTTTGTTACAGTATTAAATAGGTCACTACTGTTGGTTTTTAGAGTAATAATATTTTTTTCTAGATTTTCTATTTTATATTTCATATGGTTAATTTCATGCTTTAGTTCAATGTTTTTCTGATTTAATTCATCAGTTTCATCAAGTAAACTTTTTCCTTCATTAATTATTTTTTCATTTTCATTGATTAGTTTTTCAATGTTTCGATTTTGACTTTTATTCTTATATTTTAGAATTTTATATTTTCATATAATTCATTAAACACCTCCAGGAGTTCCTCCATGTTGATGTCTTCCATGTTATGGAAGAGCCAATTTCATTATCTTGTGTCATGATGCACATGTTGGCTCTTCATTTCAAACGAAGAATCCTCATCAGAGGATGAGTCACTCTCGTCCCATGTGGCTTGGGGGGCTTTCTTCTTGATTGGCCTTTCATTCTTTTTGTTAATTTTCATTTTAAGGTGAGGACAATCTCTTTTAAGGTGCTCTACTTTATTACATTTAAAGCATAATGGTAGATCATCTTTTTCTTTATTTTTATCTTGATTTCTGTTTAAGTTTTTCTGAAATATTCCTCTCTCAATGAATTTCTTGAATTTTCTTGTTAATAGTGCAATGTCTTCATCTTCATCTTTGAATTCTTCTATATCTGAAGTAACTTTCAAAGCTATATTCTTTTCCTTAGAATTTTCAATTTCTTTTTTTTCTTTTTCCTTTTCTTTTAATTGAACCTCATAAGAAGTTAAGTTTCCTATTAAATCTTTTAGGGAATATGTTGATAAATCCTTAGCCTCTTCTATGGCGGTAGTCTTCTTTTCCCATTCTAGGGTATGAGACTGAAGGATTTTTCTCATTAATTCACTTTAAGAATAATCCTTACCAATAGATTGTAGGTTATTAGTTATTTCATTAAACCTAGTAAACATTTCACTTATGGATTCATTATTTTTCATTTTATATAGCTCAAATTTATGAACAAGCATGTTTATCTTTGTTTCTTTAACTTGGTTAGTACCTTCATGAGTGACCTCTAAGACATGCCAAGCTTCATGGGAACACTTGCAATTAGAAATCCTATTAAAATGTTCTTTGCTAACATCACAAAATAAGATGTTTAATCCGTTATCATCTATTTGGGCTAGGGTTTTTTCTTCATTACTCCATTCACTAAAAGAGGTAGAACTCAAGGTAAAGCCATTTATTACTGCATCTCATAATTCTAAATTTATTGATTTTAGATTGTGACCATGCTAGTGGAACCCTACACAGCTCTTCAAGGTGCGTGGAAGCACACGGGGAGTCCTGATATGGTCACGACAAAGATGGTGAATCTAGAGAAGGAGACTAGGCTCAGAAACACCAAGGAAAGATAAGAAACGGATAAGGAAAAGGAGTCGCCACCTAGTCTTTTATTGGAAAGAATGGGAAAACCAAACCAAAAGAAATCAAGACGAAGAAAACATATGTATGCTCTATGCTTAATGGATGCAACACTTGGCCATTGCGGGCCAGTGAAAGGGTAAGGATTCTTGTTACGCATGGGGAAGGAGTTAAGCACCCCCATGCACCCGAAGAACTCGATCATTCTAGGTTCCCTGCTTGCTAATGATCTATTGTGTATAGACTTGTCTACTCTGAATGCGCTTGCCTAATATGACTATGAAAATATGCCTAAAACGGAAAAATGATAATCCAGGGGACAATGTAGGCATTGAAAATGCCACTTTACTGTACACCCTTGGGCGATGAGGAAAATCATGAAAATCGAGAATACTCGGAAAGCATCACGCAAATTAGCTGAAACTCGAAGAAATCTGAGAAAATCAAATTGGAGAAAATAATCCTCATTCGGGCCAATGTCGTCATTGTCAAGCCTGTTAATGTATGGCCTTGGGCGATGGAAATCCAAATCAAATCAAAATTGTAAAAGTCAAGAGAAATCTAGGAAATGATGTGAAAATCAAGTTTGAAATGAGTTGGAAATGTGTGCATGATGCAAAGAAGATGGCATGAGAAAATATACATGAAAAAGGGGAACAAAATGTACAAAATGCATGTGTGAGTGAAAAATGTAAATTCCAAGGGCTTTTGTGCAAAATTCACATATCCTGAATGAAGGCTGAGATTCTAGGGCTAAATCATCAAAAATACTTAGGAAAACACATTTTATGTAATTTTGAAGAAGTTAGGGGTTAAATGTGCAAAATTGTGCATTTTGGTCAAAATCAGGATTCCTAGGGTTCAATCTACAATTTTGTCAGTAAAACATGTGTTTAATGCAATTCTAAAGAAATTTAGGGTTAAATGTGCAAGATAATGGATTTATGTTTGAAACATGAAACTTTAGGGACTGTCCTACAAATTTACCCAAGAAAACATGCAATTAGTGTGAATTTAGTAAAGTTCAAGGTTTAAAATGCAATTCTGAACACATTTTGAGTAAAACTATAAATCTCCATGGTTTAATTTGCAATTGTACCAGAAAAATCATGCATTTAGAATAAATTCAATGAAATCTAGGGTTTTTGTGCAAAATTTGGACTAAAAGATGAATTAAAAGTAAGTCAGAGGGTTTATGTCAAATATTAAAGCTTAGAAAACATTAATAAGAATATTCAAGGGTCACAATGCAATTCTTCAAAACAAATCATTATTGAAATGATTTAAAATCTTATGTAGGGGCTTAAATGTAAGAAATAAGGACCTAACTATAATAAAAGGAAAAGGCACAGAGTTTTCTAAAAAGAAACTTTATTATTTTGTTTTCTTTTTAAAAGAAAAGAGCGATGGCTGCCAGCGACGGAACCCCACCGTTGATGGCCATTTGAGATATCCTTCCAGGCCATCCCGATGCCTAATCTAGCATCCAAGCTCATTACGAGCAAGAAGGGGAGAAAAGGAGCACATCTAGTGGCTCGAATGGGGCATCAGACGGTCGGAGATCACTACCCACCTCCCTCACCGTCGACACGGCTCCGGTGACGGCATCAGAGAAGAAGACGTCTTTGGAGGCAGTGGTGTGGTGTCTCTGGGCTCTAGGTGGGCTGAGGGCGTGGAGAGGAAGATTTTCCTCCATCTTGAGGCAAGAAACGCGTCGTTCTTCCTCCTCCTGACCAAGCTCCAGTTGCGCTCCAGCGATGGCAACTGCGGGGGAGGATCGTTGCATGATTCAAGGCTCTGATGCTTTCGATGTGTTGGGGGAGAGCGGAGGAACATGTCTCAGGTGTCGGAGAGGCACTGCGAGGAGTGGAATGCCCGATCATGTTTCACTGTAGCTCATCTTCCCCGCAACGGCGACTATGCTTCTAGTAAGCTTCTCCTGGAGGCTTCCAGATGGAACGTCGCACCATCCAGAGGGGTGGAGTAGCTAAAGGAAGGCAGGCTCAACAGGATGGAGCACATTAGGGCACGAATCACTTACAGGATTCGTGCCCCCACCTCCTTCGCTAGAAAATGGCAACTAGCGACCCAAGTAGCACTGATTCCAGCCAAGGCAGCCACCTGGCGCTGCTGGAATTGATTGGAGAAGGTAAAGGAGAACCTAGGGAGCTAAAATGAAGTGAAATTGAGCTCAAATTTGTGCCTACCTGAGCAAGTAGTGATGGAGGTTGCCAGAGCTCACCGAAGTTGGCCTGAACCTTGAATTCTTCTCCTCTCTGAGCTTCCCCTCTTATCTGAGGCTCCTCTGGTGACTCTGGTTGGGAGAAAACTCCATGGTGGCTCTCCTATCAAATTTTTCAAGTTTTTTCTCCCCTTTTCTTCCCTTTTTTTTCCTTGCAATTGGGGGTGGGGGGTATTTATAGGCTTGCAATGGCTAGGTAGATTGTTATAAGTTGTTATGGTTAGTTAGAGATTGTTATGGTAGAGTGGGAAGTGGTTAAGTTTGTTAAGGAGGAGTGCAATGTAGTTAGGGTTGTTAAGGTGGAGTGGGAAGTAGTTAAGGTTGTTATGATGGAGTGGAAAGTAGTTAGGGTTGTTATGGTGGAGTGGGAAGTAGTTAAAGTTGTTGTGGTGGTGTGGGAAGTAGTTAAGGTTTTGCATTAAGGTTTAGGGTTTAGGGTTAGGCTTAGGGTTTAAGTTAGGGTTTTCAATTAGATTTAGGATTTTTAATTAGGTTTATGGTTTTGGGTTGAGTTTAGGGTTTTGGATCAGGTTTTGAATTAGGTTTAGGGTTTTGGATTAGGTTTTGAAATATATTTATGGTTTTGAATTAATTCTAGGGTTTTGGATTTGGTTTTGGACTTTGTTTAGGGTTTTGAATTAATTCTAGGGTTTTGTATTAGGTATTGAATTAGGTTTAGGGTTTTGAATTAATTCTAGTGTTTATGATTAGGTTTTGGATTTTGAATTTGATTTAGGTTAGTTTTAGGGCTTTAATTTAGTTTTAGGGTTTTGTACAAGGATTTAGGACTACGATTTAGGTTTAGAGTCTCATTGCAAGCATGTGGGGTGTCTACAGATGCCCCTCCCTGAGCAATGCCAAAGGACCAATGGAACAAAGTTTGTGCTTAGCAAGGACACCCTGCCCCCTCTTACAAGGAAAAGGGAACAAGAGGAGGAGATCACTGCTTCCCGAACACTCACTGAAAAATCAAAAGGCACACATTAACGGTCTCATGTACTCGATAGTTTGGGTTATCAGTCCGCTTCGATGATTGTAAAGGTTGTCAACCAGGTATTTCGGGCTACCAGCCCAAGAGAAAGGGGGCAAGACAAGATACCAGACCTGTTAACCAACTGGATAGGCGCCTTGACAAGTGTCCATCGGGTAGTCCAGGGTACCGGTCCATAGAAGAAGGTTGGTGTAATCCATTTCGAGAACGACCAAAGGGGGCACCATCGATACCAAACTCTCTGAGTAAGAATTGAATGAGGCATGGTAGGTTTTAGACCTATCGACCAAGAGATGGCAAGTTTCGGACTTACCGATCAGAGGGAATACGGTAAGTTTAGGACTTACCAACCAAGAAGGAAATATGGCAAGCTTAGGACTTACCGACCAAGAATGGAATTTGGCAAGTTTAGGGCTTACCGACCAAGAATGGAATGTGGCAAGCTTAGGACTTACCGACCCAGAAGGGAAAACAACGAGTTTAGGACTTACCGACCAAGAAGGGAAAATGGCAAGTTTTGGACTTACCGACTAGAGGGGATATGACAAGTTTTGGACTTACCGACTAGAGGGAATATGGCAAGTTTCAGAATTACCGATTGAGAAGGGAATATGACAAGTTTTGGACTTATCGACTGAGAAGGGAATGTAGCAAGTTTAGGACTTACCGACCAAGAAGGGAAAATGGTAAGTTTCAGACTTACCGACCAGAGGGGATATGGCAAGTTTTGAACTTACCAACCAGAGGGAATATGGCATGTTTCGGACTTACAGACCGAGAATGGAATATGGCAAGTTTCGAACTTACCAACTAGAGAGAATATGGCAAGTTTCGTACTTACCGACTGGAGGGAAAATGGCAAGTTTAGGACATTACCGACCAAGAAGGGAATATGGCAAGTTTAGGACTTACCGACTGAGAGAGGATATGGCATGTTTCTGACTTACCGACCGAAAGAGGATATGGCAAGCTTCGGACTTACTGACTGAGAAAGGATATGGCAAGTTTCGGACTTATCGACTGAGGGAAGATATGGCAACTTTCGGACTTACCGATTGAAAGAGAATATAGGAAGTTTTGGACTTACTGATCGAGAGAGGATATGGCAAGTTTCAAACATACCGATCGAGAAAGGATATGCCAAGTTTCGGACTTACCGGCCGAGAGAAGATATGGCACGTTTCGGACTTACCGACCGAGAAGGATATGGCAGGTTTCTGACTTACAGACTGAGGGTGGATATGGCAAGTTTCGGACTTACCGACCGAGAGAAGATTTGGCAAGTTTTGGACTTACCGACCGAGAAAGGATGTGGCAAGTTTCGGACTCACTGACTAGAGAGGATATGGCATGTTTCGAACTTACCGACCGAGAGAGGATATGGCAAGTCTTGGAATTACTGACTGAGAGATGATATGGCAAGTTTTGGACTTATTGACCAAGAGAGGATATGGCAAGTTTAAGGCTTGTCGACTGAGAGAGGATATGGCAAGTTTCGGACTTACCGACCGAGAAAGGATATGGCAAGTTCTAGACTTACCGACTGAGAAAGGATATGGCAAGTTTTGGACTTATTGATCGAGAGATGACAAGTTTCGGACTTACCGACCTAGAGATGGCAAGTTTTGGACTTATCGACCGAGAGATGATATGGCAAGTTTCGGACTTACCGACCGAGAGAGAATGTGGCAAGTATCGGACTTACTGACCGAGAGAGTATATGGAAAGTTTCGGACTTACCAACCGAGAAAGGATGTGGCAAGTTTCGGACTTACCGACTGAGAGAGGATATGGAAAGTTTCAGACTTACTGGTAGACAGAAGATATGGCAAGTTTCGGACATAACGATCGGAAGGAGGATGTGGCATGTTTAGGACTTATTGATCGAGAGATGATATGACAAGTTTCAGACTTATTGACTGAGAGAGGATATGGCAAGTTTGGGACTTACTGTCTGAGAGAGGATATGGCAAGTTTCAGACTAACCAACAGCGAAAGGATGTGGCAAGTTTTGGACTTACCGACCGAGAGAGAATATGGCAAGTTTCAGACTTAC
The DNA here is from genome assembly GCA_024699735.1 of Posidonia australis. Lineage (NCBI taxonomy): Eukaryota > Viridiplantae > Streptophyta > Magnoliopsida > Alismatales > Posidoniaceae > Posidonia > Posidonia australis. Next base: position 12,494 of record JAMKQA010012453.1, read on the forward strand.
TGACCGAGAGATGATATGACAGTTTCAAACATACCGATCAGAGGGAGGATATGGCAAGTTTAGGACTTACTGACCGAGAGAGGATATGATAAGTTTCGGACTTACCGACCGAGAGAGGATACAGCAAGTTTCGGACTTACCGACCGAGAGATGGCAAGTTTTGGACTTACCGACCAAGCAGTGATATGGCAAGTTTTAGACTTACCAACCGAGAGAGGATATGGAAAGTTTCGGACTTACCGACTGAGAGATGGCAAGTTTTGGACTTATCGACCGAGAGGTGATATGGCAAGTTGCGGACTTACCAACAAAGAGATGGCAAGTTGACAGATGCCAATTGGATAGTTCAGGATATCAGCCCAAAGGTGAGTTGACAAACTCATTAACAGATAGTTAGAGTTATCAACCCACTGGTAAAGGCATGACATGATATTAGACCTGTCAGTCGAAGGGGAAGAACTTACCGAGCGGGATATGCTCTAATCCTCGCACAAGACCTAGAAGAAGATGAAAACAAGACTTGTTTGACTAGAACGAGTCTAGCAGACCAGATGTTGCGGAGATTTGGTCTTTTGGAGCCAATCAAAGACAAGAACGCCTAAACCTTGTCCGAGGTCTATACGAAAACAAGACTTGCTCGACTAGGGCAAGTCCAACAAAGTAGGCTGGATTTCGTCCTACTTGGTACAGAAGTTCGTGAAGACTTCATTAATCCAGGCCTAGGCAATAAAACGATATTCTCGACTATTATCTGGGTGGTCCCCAGTGCCAAGTCGATAGGCAGAAGAAAGTAGCAACCTGAACCAGTTGAGCACATGTTGTCGCAATGGCGATTTCTACTCTGCATCAACCATAAGCAATCAAACAAGTAGGCCAGAAGTGTTATGGTGAATTTTATTACAACAGTCAATGAAGTGATTACATGCATTTCAACATTCAATGAACCAATAGCATAACGGGAATGTCAAGAGTCTGTGTCTTCCCTGGATGTCTTCGATCTTGGAGCTTTGGTAAAAAGCGTATGGCTTGGAGTAGCATTGCAGATTGGCCATGTTTCTTCAACATCGGCTTCATAATCTACTATGCAACCCTTCCCCTCTATGATTGCAAGATCTTTCGATTGTATGGAGCCACTAAGCAGGCGAGACAACTCATTAGTCATAGCATAAGAGCTCGGGGGGTACTCTTGGATCGTATGGAGCCCCTGAATAAGGGAATCTTGCTGATAGCCAAACTGCTGCATCACACGGACTGGGTGATACTTAACTCCACCAGTCAACCCCTGTAGGATGATAAGCTGCATATAGGTTGTATTGAAGAAAGCCTCAAAGTTATGAGTGGCCGAAGGAATGATGTGCCAGATGACTTTGCCTTCTGTCAAACTTTCTAACCATTTGTACTCCTTCTGAACTGAGGTGAGCGTGTGTGCATGACCGCTTTGACAGTAGGATTCGAAGGCTGACCATTGCGGGTGTAAGAATTCTACACCCAGATGAGCAGCCAACCATACCTTTACAAAAGCTCCACAACCATAAATGTGCCAACAGTGTCGCAGTGACTGGTTCAGAGCCTGGTAAGTTTCTGCCAAGATAACCAGGGCCAACTCTATCATACGGGTGACCACAACCAAGGCAATCTCGGCGACATTAATGTTCACAACCATCTGACCATGGATGAAAACCAACTCTCCTATGAAGCAGACAACAAAGCCTTTCAACCATAGCACATTGCCCAAGGAGGTATGCATTCCAGCTACCTTGTCAAAGTAAGCCAGCTATAGCATGGGAGATTGTTTGATGACTAAACACTCATAAGGCACTTAAGAAGCCAAATGAGGTAGCTAGAGTGCCCCTTGGGTAGATTATGGGGATCCTCAACATGTAGAGCAGCTGACATGCCCCTAGTCAACTATTGACTTAGTGCGTCTAACTATAGACAGTTGACATGCCCCTGGTTTGACATGGATGACTCTAACCAATAAGAGCAGCTCGCATGCCCCTGGTTGAGTATTGGCTCAACGTGTCTAACCATAGGACAACTGACATGCCCCTGGTTCAACATAAATGGCCCTAACCAATAAGAGCAGCTTGCATGCCCCTAGTTTAGGCGATGTCCTCCTGATCCTCTTAGGCTGAAAGTTGTCATCGTGCCCTAGCTAAAAGAACAAAATTAGACTATGCGACGCTTTAAGACGATGTTTCTAAGAAGAATGAATGCATGCTGAATGATTCGTGGGATCTTATTAACGCCCTCAACATTGGAAGGCTTATAGCCATGTATACAAGGGAAAGGTAGCTCTAATCCTCACGAGACTCTATCCAAGCCCCTAGCTTTTTTGGTGGCTCTCTGGAAATGCAATATTGTGTCCTGGGCTCCATTCCAAACCCCACTGAACCATACCTTTGCTTTTTTATTTTATTTTCTTTATTCTTTCTCCCTCATAGGCATGTGGATTCATCCTATCCCTGGCTTGGAGGTAATAGGTACCTGGTCTCTGGTGGAGAGTTGTTGTTGTTTAAAGGGTTGGCTAGGCCATTTTTTGAACATGCTTTCTAGGTATTCACTCTGACTCCTCTCCAAGATGAGTTGTAGGGATAGTATTACCCGTCACACCTCTCTCTTTAGGGCTGACTTCTATCCACAACTTCTGTCTTCTAATTCTTTTATGCCCTTTCACAGATGTATTTTATTTTATTTCTCACACTCTCAATCTCGCCCCTAACATTTTATCTTCCTCTAGGATGTGTAGGGTCCTTGAGCGGCTTAGATACTTCGCCATATTCACGATGAATGGTGGCTCCCACACTCCCTAGGTTACCTAAATAGTATCTACCTGAGGGGGTGCTATGCATTCCCAACATAGGCAAGCTTATTCCGCTTATCATCACCGGGCTAAGATCCATGCATGTGATGATGATGCCAATCATCTGTCTATATATGCATATGCTGAATGAGAGTTAACATGTGCTGAGATGCAAGGCTACATGGATGTAGAGGGACGACAATTGTGCTTCTGGTGAGCTTCTCCTAGAGGCTTCCAGAGGGAACGTCGCACCATCCAAAGGGGTGGAGAAGCTAAAGGAGGCCAGGCTCAAGAGAATGGAGCACATTAGGGCATGCATCCAACGACCCATGTAGCACTGATTTCGGCCAAGGCAGCCACCTAGTGTTGCTAGAATCGATTGGGGAAGGTAAAGGAGAACCTAGGGAGCTAAAATGAAGTGAAATTTACCTTAGATCAGTGCCTACCTGAGCTGGTAGTGATGGTGGTCGTTGGAGCTCGCCGGAGTTGGCTTGAACCTTGGATTCTTCTCCTCTCTGAGCTTCCTCTCTAATCTGAGACTCCTCTGTTGGCTCTGGTTGGGAGAAAACTCCTTGGTGGCTCTCCTCTCATTTTTTCCAAGTTTTTTTCACTCCTTTTCCTCCCCTTTTTTCCCTTGCAAATGGGGGGGGCATTTATAGGCTTGTAATGGCTAGGTAGTTGTTATAAGTTGTTATGGTTAGTTAGAGGTTGTTATGCTTGAGTGGGAAGTAGTTAAGGTTGTTAAGGTGGAGTGGGAAGTAGTTAGGGTTGTTAAAGTGGAGTGGGAAGTAGTTAGGGTTGTTATGGTGGAGTGGGAAGTAGTTAAAGTTGTTATGGTGGTGTGGGAAGTAGTTAGGGTTTTGGATTAGGTTTAGGTTTTAAGTTGGGGTTTTGAATTAGATTTAGGATTTTGATTGAGGTTTAGTGTTTTGTGTTGAGTTTAGGGTTTTGGATCAGGTTTTGTATTAGGTTTAGGGTTTTGAATTAATTCTAGGGTTTTGGATTAGGTTTTGAATTAATTCTAGGTTTTGGATTAGGTTTTGGATTTTGTTTAGGGTTTTGAATTAATTCTAGGGTTTTGGATTAGGTTTTGAATTAGGTTTAGGGTTTTGAATTAATTCTAGGGTTTTGGATTAGGTTTTGGATTTTGAATTTGATTTAGGTTAGTTTT
>JAMKQA010012455.1:0-14822 GCA_024699735.1 Posidonia australis
TCTTTCCATTAAAAGACTAGGTGGCGACTCCTTTCCTTATCCTTTTTGTCTTCCCTTTGGTGTTTCCGAGTCTTGTCTCTTCCTCCGGATTCACCATTTTCGCCGTGATTGTATCAGACCTCCCAGTGTGTTTCCGCACACTGGAGTAAGGTTTGGTGAACCGCGCCCAGGGGTTCCACCGGCATGGTCACACCATCCGAGAGGTAGTCGATGACGAGTCAAAAGGAGGATAAACTTACACATCATCTGTGAAACTGGTGGTGATAGTTTGGAAAGCTGAAAAGAGAACACGCCAACCGAGAGGCAGTCGGTGATGGTTCTAAAGGAGGATAAACTAACACATCATCCGTGAAGCAAATGGTGATGGTTTGGAGAGCTGAAAAGCAAACACGCAAATCAAGAGGCAGTTGGTGACGGTTCGGCAGGCTAAAAAGCGAACACGCCAACCGCAAGGCAAATCATCAAAAATACATAGAAAAACACATTTCATTAATTTTGAAGATATCTGGGATCAAATGTGCAAATCTGTGCATTTCTTGTCAAATTAGAAGGTTCCTAAGGGTCAAAATGCAATTCTGCCATTAAAACAGCCATTTAATGCAATTCTGTGGAAATTTAGGGTATTATATGCAGGAAAAAAAGTCCATGTAGAAATAAGAAAGTTTCAGGGATAGTTTAGTAATTTTACCCTAGAAGACATGCATTCAGAGTGAAATCTGTAAAGTTCAAGAGCTAAAATGCAATTTAACCAAAGAAACATGCCTTTAAAACCATTTTCGTGAAACTTAGGGGTTTTTGTCTAATTTTTCTGCGTAGAAAACATTATTTTGAAAACGCAGGGGGCACATTGCAATATTTTCAATTAAAACTTTATTCAAACGATTTAAGAAAAATGTGTAGGGACCTAAAAGTAAGAGAAAGGACCTATTTGTAATAAAAAAGGACCAAAATGAAACAAAACAAAAGTTTCAGAGATTAATTGAAAGGAAACTTATTTTTATTCTTTAAAAGAGAAAAAAGAAACGAAGGTCGCCGACGACGGACCTCGCCGTCGACGACCGTCAAAAGGACACTCAGAGGCTATCCCATGGCCTGATCTAGGATCAAACCCCACGGGAAGCAAAAGGGGATGGAGAAAGGGGCTACTAGAGGGCTACAACGCATGTGTTTGAGCTCCTAGAGGCTGTGGGACGTTGAGAGGAACATTTTCCTTCCTTCAGAGATCAAAAATGGATGAAGATTCCACAGAGTTGAAACCACCTGCTGCCGCTGTCGTCTCCTTCGTCGAGCGAGGTTGTGAGAGTGATCCTAGGATCAAGAAGAGGTCTAGGCTGCTCTAAAGCATTGGACGAGTGTCATGAGCATTTCTACATGATCGGAGAAGCACGGTAGGGCTGGAGACACGCGATCAATCTCTATGCACGGTCTTCTTCCCCGACGACGGCAAGACGTTGCAATTCTAGCGATCTTCTGGTGGTGGCTCCGGGAGGCAGTGCAATGGTGCGCAAAGAGGTGGCTAAGCATGAGGGAGGCCAAGAGAGGAGGACCTAAGCTTCTAGGACTAGAGAAAAGCCCTAGATCAGCACCCCCACCTAAGCCATCTGAAAACGACTCCAGCGAGGCCTGGGGGCCGATCCCGACCAGAGGAGGCCTTCGGCCCTATTGGAATCGATCAAGGAAGACAGAGGGAGTCCTAGGGGACTATGTCTAATAGGAATTGAGGTCAGTAGGGTGTGTACTTGGTCTGGTTGTGTGTTTGGATGGTCGGAGCTCGCTAGAAGTGGCTGAAAACTTTGGCTTCTCACCTCCACGAACCTCCTCTCTCTTCCTAGCACTCTCTTTGACTCCTTTCTCCTTTTTCTCCCTCTCTCTTTTTTCTTTTGTTTTTTTCGACATTTCACACTACCGTCCCTTTTATAGGTGAAGCTCCATGGGCTGTAACAACCTGTAACAAATTCAAGAAAATCCTAGCAACTAACCAACTCTGTAACCAACTAAGAAACCTCTTGACAGACTAACCACTTGTAACAACCTCGCTGTCCCCCACACACCCTGCTGCCTGCTCAAACACCGACAGCGATCGACAGTCGCGATGAGGGAACCGGCCAGGCGCACGTGTTTGGTGCGGTTGTAAGGTGTGTCATAAAGATGCACTTGTCTAGTGCGCTAGATTGGTGCGCTTGTATGGCCCCAGATCACGCTCAGATCATTTGCTGTTGGGTTTGGCGTTCCTTGGCTTTGGGACCAAACCAGGGTTTGAGTTCATTTGTGATTAAAAACCCTGCTACCACAATTCCATCATGCAAACCTGTAAAATTGGGGTGTCTATAGATGCCCCACCCTGAGCGACGTCAGAGGATGAGTGGAACAGAGACCAATGCTCAGGGTTGACAAAGACACCCTGCCTGAAGTCGTAAAAAAGAGTTAGCTACCGTCAACCAGCTATCAGTCAATGGATGCACCAGAGGTTCTTTCACCATAGCCGAAGCCAACATCAGAGAAACAAATACAAATGGCAGGCTGGCAAGTTGATGACCAATCAGCTCCTAGAAGACATGATCAGTTATCACACTTGTCGAGAAAAGCGCCGGACAAGACTCACGGTGCTTGCCAACTGAAAAGTGACTGGTAACGGGAGTCATCCGGGTATTTTGGGCTACCAACCGAAGAGGAGGGAAGAAATCAGGAGAGTGGGGAATCCATTGGGCATCATAAGGATTGCTTGGGTAGTTCAAGATACCAGCCCAAAGGAAGGAGGCAAACAATTTGCTTTGATTCCGTCCATTAGGAGTGGAATTCAAAGGCCAAAGGAGTGGCACCAGGATTTGTCCGAATGGACCGAACCTAGGATGGGAAAACCAAGTCTCCGGTCGGTAGTCTAGACAAGATGGTAAAGGGAAGCACCAAGATTCGTCCGAATGGACCAAACCAAGGATGGGGAGGTGGCACCAATATTCGTCCGAATGGACCAAACCATGGATGGGAAGGTGGCACCAAGATTCGTCCGAGTAGACCAAACCATGGATGGGAAGGTGGCACCAAGATTTGTCCGAATAGACCAAACCATAGATGGGAACATTCAAAGGCGAAAGGGGTGGCACCAAGATCCGTCCGAATAGATCGAACCTTGGATGGGAAGGTGGCACCAAGATTCGTCCGAATAAACCGAACCTTGGATGGGAAGGTGGCACCAAGATTCGTCCGAATAGACCGAACCTTGGATGGGAACACCTAGACTCCGAGCAGGTAGTCTAAACAAGATGAAAAATGGAGGCCTTGAGTCCATCAGTTAGGACAGGAATTCAAAGGCGAAAGGGGGGCACCAGGGTTTGTCTGAATGGACCAAACCATGGATGGGAACACCTAGACACCGGGCAGGTAGTCTAGACTAGATGAAAATGGTAGGCCTTGAATCCGTCAGTTAGGACCGTAATTCAAAGGCGAAATGGGGCACTAGGGTTCATCTGAATGGACCAAACCTTGGATGGGAACACCTATACTCCGGGCAGGTAGTCTAGACAAGATGAAAAAGGGAGGCCTTGAATTCGTCAGTTAGGTCAGGAATTCAAAGGCGAAAGGGGGCACTAGGTTTCGTGTGAATGGAGCAAACCTTGAATGGGAACACCTAGATTCCGGGCAGGTAGTCTAGACAAGATGAAAAAAGGAGGCCTTGAATCCGTCGATTAGGACCGGAATTCAAAGGCGAAAGGGGGCACCAGGGTTCATTCGAATGGACCAAACCTTGGATGGGAAGGTGGCACCAAGATTCGTCCAAATAAATCGAATCATGGATGGGAAGGTGGCGCCAAGATTCGTCCGAAAGGACCGAACCATGCATGGGAAGGCTCAAAGGCAAAAGGGGTGGTGCCAAGATCCGTCTGAATAGACCGAACTTTGGATGGGATGGTGGCACCAAGATTCTTTCGAATAGACCGAACATTGGATGGGAAGGTGGCACCAAAATTCATCCGGATAGACCGAAACTTGGATGGGAATACCTAGACTCCGGGTAGGTAGTCCAGACAAGATGAGAAAGGGAAGCCTTGAATCCATCGGTTAGGACCAGAATTCAAAGGCGAAAGGGGGCACCAGGATTCGTCCGAATGGACCAAACCATGGATGGGAACAACTAGACTCCATGCTAGTAGTCTAGACAAGATGAAAAAGGGAGGCCTTGAATCCGTCGGTTAGGACCGGAATTCAAAGGCGAAAGGGGGCACCAGGGTTCGTCCGAATGGACCAAACCTTGGATGGGAACACCTACACTTTGGGCAGGTAGTCTAGACAAGATGAAAAAAGGAGGCCTTGAATCTATCGGTTAGGACCGGAATTCAAAGGCGAAAGGTGGCACCAGGATTCGTCCGAATGGACCAAACCATGGATAGGAACACCTAGACTCCGGGCAAGTTATCTAGACATGATGAAAAAGGGAGGCCATGAATCCATCGGTTAGGACCTATATTCAAAGGCGAAAGGGGGCACCAGGGTTCGTCTGAATGGACCAAACCTTGGATGGGAACACCTAGACTCTGGGCAGGTAGCTAGACAAGATGAAAAAAAGGAGGCCTTGAATTCGTTGGTTAGGACCAGAATTCAAAGGCGAAAGCGGGCACTTGGATTCATCCGAATGGACCAAATCATGGATGGGAACACCTAGACTCCAAGCATGTTGTCTAGACAAGATGAAAAAAGGAGGCCTTGAATCCGTCGGTTACGACTAGAATTCTAAGGCGAAAGGGGCCATCAGGATTCGTCTGAATGGACCAAACCATGGATGGGAACACCTAGACTCCGGGCAGGTAGCTAGACAAGATGAAAAAAGGAGGCCTTGAATTCGTCGGTTAGGACCGGAATTCAAAGGCGAAAGCGAGCACTTGGATTCGTCCGAATGGACCAAACCATGGATGGGAACACCTAGACTCCAAGCATGTTGTCTAGACAAGATGAAAAAAGGAGGCCTTGAATATGTCGGTTACGAATAGAATTCTAAGGCGAAAGGGGGCATCAGGATTCGTCCGAATGGACTAAACCATGGCTGTGAACACCTAGACTCCGGGCAGGTAGTCTAGACAAGATGAAAAAAGGAGGCCTTGAATCCGTCGGTTAGGTACAGAATTCAAATGCGAAAGGGGGCACCAGGGTTCGTTCGAAAGGACAAAACCTTCGATGGGAAGGTGGCACTAAGATTCGTCCATATAGACTGAACCAATGATGGGAAGGTGGTGCCAAGATTTGTCCAAAAGGACTGAAGCTTTGATGGGAAAGCTCAAAGGCAAAAGGGATGGCATCAAGATCCATCTGAATAGACCGAACCATGGATGGGATGGTGGAACCAAGATTCATCGGAATAGACCGATCATTGGATGGGAAGGTGACATCAAGATTCGTCTGAATAGACCGAACCTTGGATGGGAACACCTAGACTCCGGGCAGGTAGTCCAGACAAGACGAGAAAGGGAAGCCTCGAATCCGTCGATTAGGACCGGAATTCAAAGGCAAAAGGGGGCACCAGGATTTGTCCGAATGGACCAAACCTTGGATGGGAACAACTAGAGTCCGTGTAATTAGTCTAGACAAGATGAAAAAGGGAGGCCATGAATCCGTCGGTTAGGACCAAAATTCAAAGGCGAAAGGGGGCACCAGGGTTCGTCCGAATGGACCAAACCTTGGATGGGAACACCTACACACCAGGCAGGTAGTCTAGACAAGATGAAAAAAGGAGGCCTTGAATCTATCAGTTAGGACAGGAAATCAAAGGCGAAAGGTGGCACCAAGATTCGTCCAAATGGACCAAACCTTGGATGGGAACACCTAGACTCTGGGTAGGTAATCTAGACATGACGAAAAAGGGAGGCCGTGAATCCGTCGGTTAGGACCGATATTCAAAGGCGAAAGGGGGCACTAAGGTTCGTCTGAATGGACCAAACCATGGATGGGAACACCTGGACTCCGGGTAGGTAGTCTAGACAAGATCAAAAAAGGAGGTCTTGAATTCGTCGCTTAGGACCAGAATTCAAAGGCAAAAGGGGGCGCCAGGATTTACCCGAATGGACCAAACCTTGGATGGGAACAACTAGACTCCGGGTAAGTAGTCTAGACAAGATGAAAAAGGGATGCCTTGAATCCATCGGTTAGGACCATAATTCAAAGGCAAAAAGGGGCACCAAGGTTCGTCCGAATGGACCAAACCTTGGATGGGAACACCTACACTCCGGGCAGGTAGTCTAGACAAGATGAAAAAAGGAGGCCTTGAATCTATCGGTTAGGACCGGAATTCAAAGGCGAAAGGTGGCACCAGGATTTGTCCGAATGGACCAAACCTTGGATGGGAACACCTAGACTCCGGGCAGGTAATCTAGACATGACGAGAAAGGGAGGCCGTGAATCCGTCGGTTTGGACCGATATTCAAAGGCAAAAGGGGGCACTAGGGTTCGTCTGAATGGACCAAACCATGGATGGGAACACCTAGACTCCAGGTAGGTAGTCTAAACAAGATGAAAAAAGGAGGCATTGAATCCATCGGTTAGGACCGGAATTCAAAGGCGAAATGGGGAACCAGGATTCATCCGAATCGACCAAACCATGGATGGGGACACCTAGACTCCAGGCAGGTAGTCTAGACAAGATGAAAAAGGGAGGCCTTGAATCCGTTAGTTAGGACCGGAATTCAAAGGCAAAAGAGGGCACCAGGGTTCGTATGAATGGACCAAACCTTGGATGGGAACACCTAGAATCTGCACAGTTAGTCTAGACAAGATGAAAAAAGGTGGCCTTGAATCCATTGATTAGGACAGGAAATCAAAGGCATAAAGGGGCACTAGGATTCGTCTGAATGGACCAAACCTTGGATGGGAGCATTTAGACTCCAGGCAGGTAGTCTAGACAAGATGTAAAAAGGAGTCCTTGAATCCGTTGGCTAGGACAGGAATTCAAAGGCGAAAGGGGGCACCGGGGTTCGTCCGAATGGACCAAACCTTGGATGGGAAGGTGGCACCAAGATTTGTCTGAATAGACCAAACCTTGGATGGGAAGGTGGCACCAAGATTCGTCTGAATGGACCGAACCTTGGATGGGAAGGTGGCACCAAGATTCGTCTGAATGGTCTAAACATTGGATGGGAAGGCTCAAAGGCGAAAGGGGTGGTACCAAGATCTGTCTGAATAGACCGATCCCTGGATGGGATGGTGGCACCAAGATTCGTCCGAATAGACCGATCCTTGGATGGGAAGGTGGCAACAATATTCGTCCAAATAGACCGAACCTTGGATGGGAACACCTAGACTCCGGGCAGGTTGTCCAAACAAGACAAAAAAAGGGAAGCCTCGAATCCGTCGGTTAGGACTGGAATTCAAAGGCAAAAGGGGGCATCAGGATTCGTGCAAATGGACCAAACCATGGATGGGGACACCTAGACTCCGGGCAGGTAGTCTAAACAAGATGAAAAAGGGAGGCCTTGAATCCGTCAGTTAGGACCGGAATTCAAAGGCAAAAGCGGGCACCAGGGTTCGACTGAATGGACCAAACCTTGGATGGGAACACCTAGACTCCGGGCAGTTAGTCTAGACAAGATGAAAATAGGTGGCCTTGAATCCATCGGTTAGGACAGGAAATCAAAGGCGAAATGGGGCACCACGATTCGTCCGAATGAACCAAACCTTGGATGGGAACATTTACACTCCAGGCAAGTAGTCTAGACAAGATGTAAAAAGGAGGCCTTGAATCCATTGGTTAGGACCGGAATTCAAAGGTGAAAGGGGGCACTAGGGTTCGTCTGAATGGACCAAACCGTGGATGGGAAGGTGGCACCAAGATTTGTCTGAATAGACCAAACCTTGGATGGGTAGGTGGCACCAAAATTAGTTCGAATGGACCGACCTTGGATTCGATAGTGGCACCAAGATTCGTTCGAATGGACCGAAACTCGAATGGGAAGGCTCAAAGGCGAAAGGGGTGATACCAAGATCCATCTGAATTGACTAAACCTTGGATGAGATGGTGGCACCAAGATTCGTCCGAATAGACCGAACCTTGGATGAGAAGGTGGCACCTAGATTCGTCCAAATAGACCAAACCTTGGATGGGAACACCTAGACTCCAGGTAGGTAGTCCAAACAACACAAAAAAGGGAAGCCTCGAATTTGTCGGTTAGGACCAGAATTCAAAGGCAAAAGGGGGCACCAGGATTCGTCCGAATGGACCAAACCATGGATGGGAACACCTAGACTCCGGGTAGGTAGTCTAGACAAGATGAAAACAGGAGGCCTTGAATCCGTCAGTTAGGACCGGAATTTAAAGGCAAAAGGGGGCACCAGGGTTCGTCTGAATGGACCAAACCATGGATGGGAACACCAAGACTCCGGGCAGGTAGTCTAGACAAGATGAGAAAAGGAGGCCTTGAATCCATCAACCGAGAAGCTATCAGAGAAGGCAATCAATGACGGTTCAGCTGGCTGAATAGCGAACACGCTAACCGAGAGGTAGTCGGTGATGGTTTAATATGATGTTAAACGAACACATCATCCGAGAAGAAGGTAGTGATGGTTCAAAAGGTTGAAAAGCAAACACGCCAACCGAGAAGCAGTCAGTGAAGGCTCGGGAAGTCGAACAAGCGATCAGATCAACCGAGGAGCAGTCAGTGACGGTTTGGAAGGCGGATAAACATACACATCATCCGTGAAGCAGGCGGTGATGGTTCGGAAAGCTGAAAACGGAACATGCCAACCGAGAGGCAGTTGATGATGGTTCATAAGGAGGAAAAGTGAACACGCCATCCAAGATGGAGTCGGTGATGGTTTATATGGAGGATAAACAAACACTTCATCCAAAACGATGGAGTTGATGGTTCAGAGAGCAAAAAAGCGAACATGTCAACCGAGAGGCAGTCGGTGATGGTTCGGAATGAGGATAAATGAGCACACCATCCGAGAAGCTGGCGGTGATGGTTCGGAAAGTTGAAAAGCAAACACGCCAACCAAGAAGAAATTGGTTACAGGTCAGCATGCTAAAAAGCAAACACGCCAACCGAGAGGCTATCGTTGACGATTCAGAAGGAGGATAAACGAACACATCATCTGAGAAGCTGGTGGTGATGGTTCGGAGAGCTGAAAAGCAAACACGCCAACCGAGAGGCTGTCGGTGACGGTTCGGAAGGAGGATTAACAAACACATCATTTGAGAAGCAGGCGATGCTGGTTCGAAAAGTAGAAAAGCGAACACGCCAATCGAGAGGCAGTCGGTGACAGTTCAGAAGGAGGAAAAGCGAACACGCCATTTGAGAGACAGTCGGTGACGACTCAGAAGGAGGATAAAGGAACACCTTATCCGAAAAGCAAGCGGTGATGGTTCGGAAAGCTGAAATGTGAACATGCCAATTGAGTAGTCGGTGACGGTTTGGAAAGTTGATATAGCGAACACATCAACCGAGAAGCAGTTAGTGACGGTTCGGGAGGAGGATAAGCAAATGCATCATCAGAGAAGCAGGCAGTGATGGTTCAGAAAGCTAAGAAGCAAACATGCCAACCGAGAGGCAGTCGGTGATGGTTCGGATGGAGGAAAAGCGAGCACATCATCTGAGAAGCAGGCGATGATGGTTCGGAAAGTTGAAAAGTGAACACGCCAACCGAAAGGTAGTCAGTGACAGTTTGGAAGGCTGAACAAGCGAACACGCTAACTAAGAGGCAGTTGGCAATGGTTCGGAAGGAGGGTAATCGAACTCATCATCCAAGAAGCATGCGGTGATGGTTCAGACAGTTGAAAAGCGAACACGCCAACCGAAAGGCTGTCGATGATGGTTCGAAAGGCGGTTAAATGAACACATCATCCGAGAAGCAGGCGGTGATGGTTCGGAAAGCTGAAAAGCAAACACCCCAATCGAGAGGCAGTTAGTGACGGTTTGGAAAGAGGAAAAGCGAATACAACAACCGAGAGGCAGTCAGTGACGATTCAGAAGGAGGATAAACGATCACATCGTCCGAGAAGAAGGCGGTGATGGTTCAGAAAGTTGAAAAGCGAACATGTCAACCGAGACACTGTTAGAGACGGTTCAAAAGGAGGATAAACGAACACATCATCCGAGAAGCAGGCAATGATGGTTCGAAGAGATGAAAAGCGAACACGCCAATCGAGAGGTAGTCGGTGACGGTTCGAAAGGAGGATAAACAAATACATCATCCAAGAAGCATACGGTGATGGTTCGGTAAGCTGAAAAGCGAACACGCCAACCAAAAGGCAGTCAGTGATGGTTCAGAAAACTGATGAAGCGAACACGCCAACCGAGAGGCAGTCGGCGATGGTTCGGAAGGAGGATAAATGAACACATCATTCGAGAAGCAGACGGTGATGCTTCAAAAAGCAGAAAAAGTGAACACGTCAACCATGAAGTAGCTGGTGACGGTTCAGAAAGCTGAAAAGTGAACACGCCAACCGAGAGGTAGTCAGTGACGGTTCGAATGGACAATAAATGAACATATCGTCCGAGAAGCCGATGGTGATGGTTCAAAAAGATGAAAAGCAAACACGTTAACCGAGAAGCTGTCGGAGACAGTACAGAAGGAGGATAAAAGAACACATCATCCAAGAAGCAGGTGGTGATGGTTCGGAGGGCTGAAAAGCGAACACGCCAACTGAGAGACAGTCAGTGATGGTTCGAAAGGAGGAAAAGCGAACACACCAACCGAGAGGCAGTCGGTGAAGGTTCAGAAGAAGGATAAATGAACACATCGTCCGAGAAGCAGGCGGTGATGGTTCAGAAAGTTGAAAAGCGAATACGTCTACTGAGAAACTGTCGAAGACGGTTCAGAAGGAGGATCAACGAACACATCATCCAAGAAGCAGGTGGTGATGGTTGGGAGAGCAGAAAAGCGAACACGAGAACCGAGAGGTAATCGGTGACGATTCAGAAGGAGGAAAAACAAATACATCATCCGAGAAGAAGGTAGTGATGGTTTGGAAAGATGAAAAGCGAACACGCCAACCGAGAGGCAGTTTGTGACTGTTCGAAAGGAGGAAAAGCGAACGCCCCATCCGAGAGGCAGTTGATGACGGTTCTGAAGGAGGATAAACTAACACATCATCCGTGAAGCAGCTGGTGATGGTTTGGAGAGCATAAAAGCGAACACACCAACTGAGAGGCAGTCAGTGATGGTTCGAAAGGTGGAAAAGCGAACACACCATTCGAGATGGAGTCGATGATGGTTTGTAAGGAGGATAAACGAACACATCATCTCAGAAGAAGGAGGTGATGGTTCGGAGAGCTGAAATGCGAACACGCCAATCGAGAGGCAGTCAGACATGGTTCGGAAGGAGCATAAATGGACAAATCATCCGAGAAGCTGGCAGTGATGGTTCGGAAGGCTGTGAAGTGAATACGTCAACCGAGAGGCAGTCAGTGATGGTTCGGAAGGAGGAAAAGTGAACACATCATCCGAGAACTAGGCGGTCACAGTCCAAAAAGGTGGAAAGCGAACATGCCAACCGAGAGACAGTCGGTGATGGTTCGGAAGGAGGAAAATAGAATACACCATCCTAAAGGCAGTTCGTGACGGTTCGGAAGGAGGATAAACTAACACATCATTCAAGAAGCTGGCGGTGATGGTTCGGAGAGCTGTAAAGCAAACACGCCAACCTAGAGGCAGTCGCTGTTGGTTTATAGGCTGAAAAGCGAGCACGCCATCCAAGAGGCAGTCGGTGACGATTCAGAAGGACGATAAACGAACACAACATCCAAGAAGCAGGCGGTGATGGTTCAGAGAGCTGAAAAGCAAACACACCAACCGTGTGGCAGTCGGTAATGTTTCAGAGGGAGGATAAACGAACACATCATGCGAGTAGCAGGCAGTGATGGTTCGGAAGGCTGAAAAGCAAACATGCTAACCGAGAGGCAGCCAATCACGGTTTGGAAGGAGGATAAACAAACATATCATCCGAGAAGCAGGCGGTGATGGTTCGGAAAGCAGAAAAGCGAACACACCAACCGAGAGGCAGTCGATGACGGTTCAGAAGGAGGATAACCAAACACATCATCCAACAAGTAGGCGGCGATGGTTCGAAGAGCTGAAATGCGAAGACAACAACCGAGGGCAGTCAATGATGGTTCGAATGGAGGAAAAGCAAATACGCCATCAGAGATGCAGTCGGTGATGGTTCGGAAGGAGGATAAACGAACACTTTATCCGAGAAGTAGGAAGTGATGGTTCAGAGAGATGAAAAGCGAACATGCCAATCAAGAGGCAGTCGGTGATGGTTCAGAAGGAGGAAAAGTGAACCCATCATCCAAGAAGCAGGCGGTGATGGTTCGGAATGCTGAAAAGCGAACACGCCAATCAAGAGGTAGCTGGTGATGGTTCAGAGGGTGGAAAAGCGAGTACATCATCCGAGAAGCTGGCGGTTATGGTTCAGAGAGCTGAAAAGCAAACATGCCAACCGAGAGGCAGTCGGTGATAGTTCGGAAGGAGGATAAACGAACACATCATCCGAGAAGTAGGCAGTGATGGTTTGGATTGCTGAAAAGTGAACACGCCAATCGAGAGGCTGTCGGTGACAGTTTGGAAGGAGAAAAAGCGAACACGCCATCCCAAAGGTAGTTAGAGATGGTTCAGAAGGAGGATAAACTGACACTTCATCCAAGAAGTAGGCAGTGATGCTTAGGACAGTAGAAAAGTGAACACGCCAACTGAGAGGCAATCGGTGACGGTTTGGCAGGCTGAAAAGCGAACACGCCATCCAAGTGGCTGTTGGTGACGATTCGGAAGGAGGATAAATGAACACAACATCCAAGAAGCAGCTGGTGATGATTCGGAGAAACGAAAAGCAAACACGCCAATTGAGAGGTTGTCAGTAACGGTTCAGAAGGAGGATAAATGGACACATCATCCGAGTAGCATGCAGTGATGGTTCGGAAGGCTGAAAAGCAAACACACCAACCGAGAGGCAGTCAGTGACGGTTCAGAGGGAGGAAAAGCGAACACGCCATCCGAAAGGCAGTCGGTGATGGTTCAGAAGGAGGATAAAAGAACACATCATTCGAGAAGCAAGCGGTGATGGTTCAGAGAGCTGAAAAGCAATCTCGCCAACTGAGAGGAAATCAGTGACAGTTCAGCAGGCTGAAAAGCAAACATGCCAACCGAGTGACAGTCGTTCACGATTCGGAAGGAGGTTAAACGAACACATCATCTGAGAAGCTGGTGGTGATGGTTCGGAGAGCTAAAAAGCAAACATGCCAACCGAGAGGCAGGCGGTGATGGTTCGGAAGTAGGAAATACGAACATGCCATCCAAGAGGCAGTTGGTGACGATTGGGAGGGAGGATTAACGAACACATAATTTGAGAAGTAGGAGGCGATGGTTCGGAGAGTTGAAAAGCAAACACTCCAACCGAAAGATAGTTGGTGATGGTTCGAAAGGTGGATAAACGAACACGTCGACCGAGAGGTAGTCAGTGACGGTTCAGAAGGAGGAAGAAGCGAACACGGAAACCGAGAGGCAGTCGATAATGGTTCAGATGGGGGATAAACCAACACATCATCCGAGAAGCAGGTGGTGATGGTTCAGAGAGCTGAAAGTTAACACGCCAACTGAGAGGCAGTTGGTGACGGTTAGGCAAGTCGAAAAGTGAACACGTAAACCGAGAGGCAGTCGGTGACTGTTCGGAAAGAGGATAAATGAACACAACATTCGAGAAGCAGGATGTGATTGTTAGGAAAGTAGAAAAACGAACACGCCAATCAAGAAGCAGTCGGTGACGGTTTGGAAAGCTAAAAAAGCGAAACGTCCATTGAGAAGCAGTCAGTGATGGTTCGGACAGTGGATAAACAAACACATCATCAGAGAAGCCGGCAGTGATTGTTCAGAAAGCTGAAAAGTGAACGCGCCAATCGAGAGGTAGTTAGTGACAATTCAGAAGGAAGAAAAGCGAGCACATCTTCCGAGAAGAAGGCGGTGATGCTTCAAAGAGCTGAAAAGCGAACACGCCAAACGAGAGGCAGTCAGTGATGGTTCAATAGGTAGAAGAAGCACACATGCGAACTAAGAGGTTGTCGATGACGGTTCTAAGGGCAGATAAACGAACACATAATCCAAGAAGCAAGCAGTGACGGTTCGGAGAGCTAAAAAGCGAACACGCCAACCAGGAGGCAATAGGTGACAGTTTGGAAGTAGGATAAATGAACACATCATCCGAGAAGCAGGCGGTGATGGTTCGGAGGGATGAAAAGCGAACACGCCAACCAAGAGATAGTCGATGACGGTTCGAAAGGAGGATAAACCTACACATCATTAGAGAAGCAGGGGTGATGTTTTGGAAACCTGAAAAGTAAACACGCCAACCTCGAGACAGTCGATGACGGTTTGGGTGGCTGAAAAGCAAACACGCAAATCGGGAGGCAATCGGTGACGGTTCGAAAGTTGGATAAGCAAACACATCATCCGAGAAGCTAGTGGTGATGGTTCAGAGAGCTAAAAAGCGAACACACCAACTGAGAGGCAGTCAGTGACGGTTTGAAAGGAGGATAAATGAAGACATCATCAGAGAAGAAGGGGTGGTGGTTCGGAAACCTGAAAAGCAAACACACAAACCAGTAGGCAATCGGTGATAGTTCGAAAGGAGGAAAAGTGAACATGCCATCCATGAGGGAGTCAGTGATGGTTCGGAAGGACGATAAACTAACACATCATCCAAGAAGTAGGCGGTGATGGTTCGGAGAGCTGAAAAGCGAACACGCCAACCGAGAGGGAGTCAGTGATGGTTCGGCAGGCTGAAAAACGAACACGCCAAGTGAGAGGCAGTCGGTGATGATATGGAAGGAGGATAAACGAACACATCATCC
>JAMKQA010012456.1:0-16646 GCA_024699735.1 Posidonia australis
ATACCTCAAACTGCTCACCATACAGGTAATGTCTCCAGATCTTCAGAGCAAACACTACTGCAGCCATCTCCAAGTCATGAGTGGGGTAATTCCTTTCATGGTTCTTCAGTTGGCGTGAGGCATACACCACCACCCTTCCATGCTGCATCTGCACACATCCTAAACCTGTGCCACATGCATCACAGTACACTACAAAGCCCCCACTACCTGAAGGTAAGGTCAAAACTGGAGATGTGACCAGTCGGGTCTTCAGCTCATTGAAGCCTTCCTCGCATTGCCTGTCCCAAACAAAAGAAACCTCTTTCTGTATCAATCTGGTCAAAGGTGCTGCAATCCTGGAGAAATCCTGTATGAACCTTCTATAATATCCTGTCAAGCCCAAAAAGCTTCTAATCTCAGTCACGATTTTGGGATTGGCCCAACTACTGACTGCCTCAACCTTGGCTGGATCCACCTTAATTCCCTCACCTGAAATGATATGGCCAAGGAATGTAACCTCTTCCAGTCAAAACTCACACTTTTAAAATTTTGCATACAACTAGTATTGCTTCAATGTCTCTAACACCATTCTCAACTGTGTCCGGTGACTCAACCAAAACATGTGTCTAACAGCTAGAAAACGGTCAAAAAATGGCTATCTAATCGGTATACCGTTTTGATCATCGATATGCCAAACCAATATTCAATCAGCAATTCTCAAGCAATTCGGTATGCCGGAACTATTTAGGTATGCCGAATTTTCCTGAGACGGTATACCGTTTTAACCTGGTATGTCGTTTTTACTTCAGTTTTGTCATCACAGTATGTTTCGGAATTCTGTTGTGTGTGCCGATTGTTCAAGCTTCGGAGTGCCATTTTGTATGCCGATTTTTGTTGTATCGATATACCGTTTTTCCTTCGGTATGTCGATTCTGATACTTTCTTAAATTTACAACAAAATCTAAGTATACATAACTCAATATATATTTTCAATATATCATACAGTTTACATGACCTTCAACTTTTTCTAAGTACGTCATTTACAAAGCGATTTCTTCTTTCATGAAAATATATAAAAATTCATTAGTCCAGATATAATCATCGAAACAAAATATATTTCTAACACCTAGATGGTTGTTGTGGTTTCTGGGCAACTCGATAGGTTCCCAAATGGTCATTGTTACTTGTAAGTGACTTGATGAGTCCCCAAGTTTGTGTTGTTTCTTCCAAATACTCTGTTCGAAGATAGGGTTATCTGGGAAGTGGTGCGTGTGGAGTCGCGCATTGGTGTTGTGTGGTTGTGTCGCGCATTTTTGTTTGGGACTTGGCCATAGAATGGTATAGCTTAGTGTGTTGCTTGTTGTGTGTTGTTTGCGATATATTGTTTAGATACCCAGTTTGACTTTCGTTGGTTGTGGTTCGAATCACTTAGTGCCATTCAAGCGGTGGAGATTCCTTTCTCCAATGTTGCCCTTGAGGTGCCCTGTTGTTAATTTTCTTGTCTTCTACTGGATCGAATGGCGTGGTGCTGTACAATCCATAGAGATCTCCTTTTTCCTATGATTGCTTGGGTTCTTTTGGGTTACGACGGAGATGGGGTGAGTCAAGTGGAGTTGGTTACCTGTCTCGTTTGGTGGCGCTGCAAGTTGAGCTATTGGGTGTGATCCCATGTGTTACCTCCGACCAGTTGTTTTCCTAGCCTAGGTAAACTATCATTAGGGGCCTAGCTGAAGTGTTTCAAGATAGTGGCATCGCGAAGAGGTCGACAAGAAAGAGAAATTGCTCATGTTGGTTTGGATACTCGTGTTGGAAGTTACTTTGGTTTGGAGATCTATCTGAGTTTGACTCCTGAGTGGTCCTTACCAATAATTGCTATTGTTTTGCTGGAAGTAGTGTCTCTTGTGGCCTTAGACTCTGGATTGTAGAAACTTTGACATGAGCTTCACGCTTAATAAGTAGTCTACAAGTATTTTAGCGGTTTCACGTCTAGACTTGTAAGGCTGCCATAGCAACGAGTTATGATGAGTTCTACCAATATCCTTCTGGGTTGAGATAAATTCCTATTATAGCAAGGCAACATCATGTTTTGTAGTTCTTGCTAGTTAAGAAAATCACAATGGGAACTATCCACTAATGTGATTGGTGTTGGCCACAATAGTGGTTGTACTCTGAATCCGATAGAGCGTTAATATGAGAAGTAGTTCTTAGAAACAGATAGCACTTGGTTAACTAGTCTGTTAATGCACTTCAGATCTGTGAAGAGCTTTGCTGTATCTTAGTAGTCATATTTCTCTCGTTTCTTGGATTAGAGGAGATTTTCCAGGATGATGGGAAGTGTTATTGAGCATGGTGTATGGTGTTTTGGAGTGGTTTTGACTAGGTTAAGCATCAAAGTAGCGTAGCAGATGCTGATGGGAACTAGTTGCATCTGATCAATCTTGTGGTTTGCGTGTTTCTAGAGGTGCTCAGGATACTTTGTGACTCTAGAAGGCACTATTTTGAAGCCTTTGGGTGGTGGTTTTGTACTTACAAGGAACTTCACCTAGGATTTTGATGGTGTTTGGACTTAAGGAGAGTTGAGTCCTTGGTGTCGCTCTAGACCAAGTAGGATGAAATGACTTTGTGAAATGTAGATTTCTCCTACACGTTGTAAGTTTTGGGCAACATAGTTGTACTGGTTGTCTAGGGTCATGGATTTGATGTCCTAATTTGGTACCCTTTGGTCTTTCACCTTGAGACTTTTACGAACAAAATTCCTTTAAAGGGGTTAGGATGTTACGACTCAGATTTAGAAGTGGTGTTCTATTTAGATATTTTGATAGAGTTCTGGACTATTAGATGCTGAGTCCCCTGTGTTCAGTATGAAATGCAGCTTTTGCAGCGTTCTATGCCT
Organism: Posidonia australis; assembly: GCA_024699735.1. Taxonomy (NCBI): domain Eukaryota; kingdom Viridiplantae; phylum Streptophyta; class Magnoliopsida; order Alismatales; family Posidoniaceae; genus Posidonia; species Posidonia australis. The sequence goes on from JAMKQA010012456.1 coordinate 2,873, forward strand.
GGATTAGTGAGTTTCTAACCTTCTTGGTGTCGTGTGGTTGTAGTGCTGTACCGACCCTCATGGAAGTTTTGAGGATTTACTCTAGGCTGTAGAGGTTCCTTGGCGTGTGCTAGTGGCTGGCCTTTGCTTACATGAGCCATGTGGAGGGGAGGTGATCGCGTGATTGGGTTTCATGCTCGTGGTTTTCTTTCTTTCGTTTTCCTTTCCTTTTCTTCTATCCTTACTTCATTTTCTCTCTCCTCCTTGTAGACCCCACTCCATCTTCCTTCCCTCTTCTTCTCACTCTTTCCCCTCCTCTTTCTTCAGCATGTGAGTGAGTGAGAGAGAGAGTAGAAAGGGGTGCCACTGCTGCTGTCGTGTGGAGGAGGAGAAGACTTAGAGCTCGTGGAGGAGGTGCACCACTCGTGTCGTCGTCCTCGCGTTATCAGAGCAAGGTATACAACCCGTAGGTTTCTTTTTAATTTCTATTTGGATTCCTAAGTGCATGATAGTGTGTGGATGATTGTAGATATTTTTAGGAAATGTATTATACATTTATGGACCATTTATGGCTGTATTTATGGTTTGGAGTGAATAGTACCCCTATATAGTTTTCTGGTGTTTTCTTGTGCCTCGAGCAACGGATCACTGTAATTCTTGTCCCGAGTGGAAGATCTCCTTGAGATCTTCATTTTGATATATTGCTTGTGTGGTTTAGTGTGATGATTTGCAGGATTAGGTTTTGGATTTCATTTTGGGATGTCCTACGATCGCTTGGTTTGGCATATCGATTTGTTTCAGTATGCTGATTTACTATCAATTTTGCACTTGCCCCCATGGTCCAGTCGACCGAAGGAATTCAGTGTGCCAAACCTGGCCTAGACTCCTTACTTAATTGTTTTATGTTTTGATTAATACATACATACATACATACATACATACATATATATATATATATAGGAGCCAGTTCAATTGCATCCTTCCTCAAATTAGCTATTTTGAGGGAATATGCATCATTGTGGTTGGTTGTTAATCTAGTGGTTAGTATTAAAAATCACTTATTTTGAAATGAAACCACTAATGGTTTCTTTTTTGGAGGGAATTTTTTTTCAATTTTTTATTTAATTAAATTTAAGTGTGGTAGTTATTGCATGTGGTTCCTACTTGTAAATTTCTAAATAAAAGAATTCTTTTCATTTATGATTAAGGTAGTTTTATTAGGAAAGGTTAATTTCTTATCAAAAAATTATAAATTTTATTTTTTAATTGTTTTTTATATTTTTTAAGTTTTTTTTTATTTAAATAGATGAATATGACAATTTTTTTATATTAAATTTTTAAATATTAATTTAGTGACTTTTTTACTTTCAGTTTAGTATTAATGAATTGTATTACGATTTTATCATTCCATAACCATATAATCAAATTCAAATTGTTAGTAATACTTTTGTTTTATGATTTCATTCAGTATATATTTTTATTGGTACAATTACAATTTCATTATTGTTCTATATTATCGAACAATGTTATATATTTTTAAAATCAGTAGCATGATCTTGAATGTATAGTTTTCAAAAGCAGTATGAAACAATATTAGTATTGAAATTGTGTCACTAAAATTAAATAATTATAGCATTCTTAAACAAAATTGCTAACAAAAGGAAAGGTAAAACTGTTTTACGTTTTTGAAACAGTTTTGTGTTACGATTTAGAAATCAGTATTTATCCCTCCATATATGTTGCAAGAGATCAGTTTTACGTTTTTGAAACAGTTTCGTGTTACGATTTAGAAATCAATATTTAAAGGAAAAGCAAGAGATTAGTTACGAAACATTACTACTAAGTGAAACAGTTATGAATACTAAATAACATTCACAAAATCATAATACAAAAGCAAATAACAGTTTTCAAGAGAATATTTTTTCCAACACCAACCAACACCCAACTGCAATCACTATCGCATCGTAGAGCTTCCCAATCCTCCTGCAGAAGAAATCGTTCACTATTGTATCACTACTTTCCACTGGATCATAGCTACTCCGGTACCTCAATGGATCCACACTCCCGTTTCCAACTCGTCCACTGTAGTTATTGCTCCGATGGATCAACTGCTATTGCTGCCAATGGATTCTCCGATCATCCCTGTCGTCCTTCGGATTTGACGTCGATCTCGCCTTCCACCGTGGAACCGTGAACCCGTCGTCGCTTCTCCACCTCTGCTGCTTGTCGGAATCGACAGTTGCGTCCCCATTATGGAAGCTAATGGAGGTGGTCTGTGGAGGAACTCGGGGAACTTATGGGACCCACAAGACCGGTGTATATTCGTTGCCCAACCCACCAAAGTCTAGATCGACCTCCACGAATGGGTGCAAGTCCACCTTGCCAATACCCATGTGCAACTTTCCGATAGAAACAATAGGAGATGCTGATCAGCGGAAGTAGAGATGGAAAACCATAGAAGGAAACAGGGGTGAGATTTCGAAGCAGACCTTGCAGAAAAATGGAGGCGGCGAAGGAGGGGTTGGAGCGGTGGGCACGACAACGACGGTGGGGTGAGTGGGTTGAGGGTGGCAATTTGCAGGTTCCATATGCCAGTGCGGCGTGGATGGTTGGTGTTGCTGCTGCGGTTGGAGGCGTCCGGGGGAGAGGGCGGCAGTGGGGGTGGTGCGGGTAGCGCAACTGCACTTGGGAGACGACGCTGGCTCTCACGGCGGAGGAGGCTCTGGGAGCACGGAGCCGTGGGGTTCGGTCCCGTGGCAAAGCTTGTGGGAGAACGATTTGTCTCAGAGCCATGCTTTCCGTCTTCCCACTGCTTGTCTCAGCCGCCATAGGGTTTGGGAGGGACGGTGGGGGATGGGTTGGTTTAAATATATTTTAGAGTTTGATTTGGAGGAGAGCGGGTGTATTTGATTTTTAATTTTTTTTTTTAAAACCTAGAAACCAGATTTGTTTGATATAAAAGTGGTTTTAAAAGTTGAGGGAGTGTGCAATAGATCTATACTCTCTCTCTCTCTCTCTCTATATATATATATGTAATTATATATCTATTAATCTTGAAGAGGTAATTATGATGCCATAGTTGATAAGGATAATCATTAGAATAGTCGTACGGTTTGACTAAAATAAATTAGTAAGATTCCACTTAAGATGTGGTTAGATTAAAAGATTGAATGACTTAGAAATGCTAAGCCTCTCCCGTAATGGTGTAGATTGGGTAGTAGGGATCGCAATTTATCCCTAGGACTAGATATTGGTTGGGTGCTGTGTGCGGTGCATTGTATGAGATATTCAATGGCATTGTGTGGGTGTTTGACACTAACTTGACTGTGCTCCCGAAAGACACGAGACAGTAGGCGTATTACACTTTAGTTCCAGAACATAGAGTTTTGGACATTATTTTGTGTGACTAAGATACCTAAGCGTCAAGTTAACTTTAAGGGGAAATACCTCTAAGGTTGCAAGCTGCCTACTTAGGGTGAGGTTCACGTGTTGTGCAGCTTCTCTTAGGTGATCTTTGTCCTTAGAAGGTGCTGTTATTGCTGTTTTGAGTGTTTCTTGGGTTCTTATCGTAGATTGAGTGAGGCACTCTAGAACTCAGACACTCCCAAGGTGTGGTCTTTTGTACTGAACAGAGGAGCTGTCCAAGTCATATTTGTGGTTTTTTTAAAGGGTATTTAAAGGATTTCGAAATGGTTTGCCAAAAGGATTTGGAAAGATAATATGCATAGGTTTGCAATTGATTTTGGAAAATAATTTTCCAGTGTTTTCTGTATGTGGTAAACTGAGAGACTGAAGGGTTGTGTTGCTAGGACAGGGGATGTAAGCCACATTCTTGGGTGGTCGAGCACGTCACCTAGTTTGAGGTCAGAGACTAAGAAGTTGAGGTTAAGTGTTTATCAGATATTGGAGGTATAATATTCCTAGATTGTCGTTCATGAGGTTTAAGCTGAGGTCCGTGGGTCGAAGTGTTATCTAGGTATGGTAGTCCCAAGTATCGAAGACCTAAGATATCATTCGTACCTGGTGGTATCGTGGCAGCGAACACAAGAGATATGAGATTCCTACGTAGTTAGACATGATACCCTGGTTGTTATGGTTATCGAGACTTGTGGGTGCTGGCTGAGCTTAGGGGTGAGAAGCCTCTAGTGGTTTGGAGTACTGAGCTAGGACATCTAGTGGCTTATCCTGTGGTTTGTCTTGAGAGTGGACAACTTGCCCAGGTGGGGTGAGCAGTTTTTCTGGTGGGTTAGCTTTTGAGGATCCTACAGGTGTCAAGACTACGGGATAAGCAGATTCCTCCATAGGGTGGTTGTCGGTGGTATTGTGGACGTTGTAGTAGCTTTTCGATGGACTGCTTGTGGTCGACGTTGGACAACACGACACATTGTCTGCTTGTGATTTTTGTCGAGCCATGATTCAGAAAAGCAGGCTCTAGCCTAGAGGAGGCTATGGTGTGGCATCTGGCGTGGCATGGTATTTTGGAACAGTGGCTTTGTGATTTTGGTCTAAAGAAGACTGTGGCATGGCCCTCACGTGGCGTTGTGTTTTGGAACAATGGCTTCATGGTTTTGGATAGGGGACTGTGTTACGCAGAGTAGTGGCTCTATAGTTTGTATTTTGTGGTTGTTGTGAGCATGCTGTTTGCAATTGTGAGCATTCAGGCACCATTGGTCATCTGGTCTACGCAGAAAATGCGTGGGATCAGCTTGTGGTTTTTGGACTTGACTTGGTATTAAAGGCTACTTTAAGTGTGCATAAAGGATTTCAAAGAGAATATGCATATGGTTTTGGAAAAAGAAAAGAAAAAGAATGATTTTAAAGGCATGGTGTTGGCCAATAGTGGATTGTCCTGTTGTAGAGTTGCGGCATTCAGGTGGAATGCTTGTGCTTGTTTGTATGGGACATAGTTATGCCAACTTTCTCGACATTGTGTACTGAGTTGTTAGGTGGGGTGTGTATTGAATGACCATTTTGAGTGATTACTTACGTGTGCTATGATTTTGGTGTTCTCGACAGATGTAAGATAGGAGCTAGTTTTAGCTAATACACATAGAAAGAGTAATGTTGTCATACATCAAGGATTCTGATGAGTGTTTAGTTTAGTTTTATTTCTATTGTTTATTAAATTTATTTCTATTAAGTATACTTAGATTTAGTTATATAATTAGTATAGTTTTAATTAGAATAAAAGATAAAAAATATAATTAGATTTGAGTAATAGCGATTGAAGTCGTTATAAATTTCCTCCCATTCACTCATGATCTTTTAAAAAAAAGACATTAATTTGTTCATAAGTTGTTTCTTTTATAATATCCATTTCATACACATCATCTGCTTGCATTGGGAGTGTTTCTCATGAGAAATGAAATCTAAAAATCATTCAATGTGACTGTTGTTTGCTATTGATTAGAGATGATAATGGTTCAATACTCATGAGCTTGCATGCTACTCTTTCTTCCTTTCTCCCAGTAATAATGTGTAAACATCCGGATTTCTCTTTATGTGTAAATTGATTTCTTATCATGTTTATTTCCCTTGTTCAATTGACTTGTTAGCAGCCTTTTTTTTTGAAAAGTAGTTCAAATATTCGTACTATACTTAATTGATCTCCTAAGCCGCACAAGTTGCCTCTAGTTCAGGGAAGGGCAGAATATTATAAAGGCATTGAACAGTAGAAGTATAAACAAGTCAACTGCAGCAAAAGTGTAAGCAAGGTAGAATTATATGATTCAACGTACCAAATAATTGTTCTACTTTTTCAATCTATCAATCATCACAAACCACACATAACAAGGTATATAGCGTGAATACGTGATGCCTCGAAGCAATTCAAGTATACATGCACCTTCAGGTTCAGCATGTTGCTAAACCCTTTTTTTGTTTGGTAAACGGTAATTGAATTAATTTAAAATCTTAACAATGAAACAGACATAAGGTATCATACCTAAAAGGTATTAGGATATTACAGTAAATTCAAATACAAAGTTTATCTCAAAAATAATTGAAAGTATTCTGTTAACAAAACACAGTAAAATAAATGTTTCCTAAGAAATCAAGTCTTTCGACATAGATACCATTAGATTGCATTATCCTCTCATTTACTCTATTAAACATTAGGATTAACAAGTAGGCCTTGATTGATGAGAGCTAGAGTAGAGTTAACCACAACTTGACTAAATGAGTTGCTGTGAATATCTCAATAAATTTGCAAAGTTTTGAGAATTGAGGAGGTAATCGAGTCAATTGTTCCTTGTCTAAGTATACCACGATCTTAACTAAAAGGAAGTTAGTGTCATAATATGTAAAAAAATTGAATTAATATCTCGATTACTACTTCTAAAAACATCTTCATTGTAATTTAACTAACGACACCAAAAAATTATTAGAAGTAATGTATTCCAATCCAAGCTATAAACCTGAACCATAAGATATCAAAGAGTTAGCATCTCTCAAAAGAAAGTTCTAAATTGATTTAAAGATAGTGTAATGAAAAAATACATGTAATATAGTTTCCTTACGATAGTTACAAATGCAGTAGTTGGATGTTCCTTATTAGTCCTTTCTAATTAAGTTTACTTTAGATAGAATCTTGTCTTTATGTTACAGTTGAGAAATTTTTTTCACTTTTTTATAACATTATATCAAACCTCCACCATTTATAACATTGTATCAATTCTTAAAAGTGAATTCCTGCAATCTGATCTCGTTGGAAACAGTAGAGTTAACCTTGAAATCGTAACAGTAACAGTATAGTGTGATACTACGTTCAATGTCAATCAGTTTCTAACAAGACCTTACATAACACTGGTATAATCAAGTCAAAACACACACACGCAGGCGTATAGCTTGGTAAAATCGGGATCCACTCACAGAGCATTTTATTTGGATCCAACCGTAACCGCGACTGACATTGTATTCGGATCTATAATCTAAGGAGAAGGCACTCCCATTTCACGGGTCACGACGACCATCCTTTCCCAGTCCCGGACCGTTCCCCTAAGCCGCGCTGAGTTCCTTCCGCCACTGCTCTCCTCCGCGCCACCGCTCTCCTCCCCACCAGCAACGGCCAATGGGTCTACTCCTCCGCTCCCATCTCTCCCGCCGCCAGGGTGTCCTCTACTCTGTTCTATCGATTGCCATGGTTCTGCTGGTGAGTACTCCGCAATTCGCTTAGCTCAGTGAATAACATCCATCTTCTGGTCGATTTTCACTGCGAGACCTACTCGATTTGGCCGTTTCGTCTGACTCGAGTGGTCGATCTTGAACTGATGTGTCTCTTGTAGCTTGTTATCGGTGAATCACGCGGATCTCCACTCAGGACTCACAAGAACGGGAAGTCGTCGGTGTTCTCGCTGTTCAACCTCAAATCCAAAAGCAAATTCTGGAGCGAATCTGTCATTCGTGGGGGTAAGTGCTCATCACGCTGTAAAGTCTCTTTCTTTGTTCTCTTAGTTTTTTAGTACCGTTCCCTGAATAACTTTCGATGCCTCAATGAACAACAATGGCGTCTACACACCTAAATTTCATACTGTTCACTCATAGAAAGAAGTTGCCTTAGTCCATCAAACCAGAATGATATGTACATGGAGTTGTCATTTACCATGGTTTTGACTTTGACAAGAAAAAGTATGGCGTATTGGCATACCGTGCGTGTATTTGTTTCTCAGACTGAATTTCTGTTTTTGCTAATGCTGTTTTTCCGCCAACCTTCAGAATTCGAGGACCTGGAAGCATCAGTACAGGGGAAGATGGGTATTTATAACTATACCATGGCAGGTAATCAGTTTTCTGAAACGCTTGTATGATATAAGTGTCCTTTGTAGGAGCAAATATTAGCTTTGAAATCAAGAATTGTCTTCTTTCAAGACGAGGACCTTGATTTTTTTTCCTTTCACCTTAACTTTGAAAAGAATACCTGTAAATTTAACTCCAAATACTGCACTAAAATAGGAAACTTATTTTCTTTCTTTGTTTGGACTGTAAGAGGACAGAGGCTTCTAAGGAGGAAGGAATGAAATAACAGCATTAGTTTTATGCAAGGTTTTACCCCTTTGGACTGGGATTTGTAGAGGCATATATGTATTTATGAACTACATGAGAAGTAGAAGTCATAAACTGTTCATAATTATTCATCAGGATCAGTGGTCTTAGTAGTATGAATGAGTGTTTGGACATTTCATGCTTTCATTATGAGACTGCCTTCGCCAGCACATACCTAAAATATAAAACCCATTTGCCTGTGTCCCTCAAAGTCCTTTGAAGCATCTTACTATCTTAGTCAACCTTTTCACTTACATCTCGCTTTGGAGCAGGAAATATTGCAAATTATTTAAAGCTTTTGGAGGTTGATTCTATGTACCTTTCAGTCCCTGTAAACTTCATTTTCATAGGTTTTGAAGGAAAGGGAAACCTTGGTAAGTATTTTCCTCTTGGATATTTAAATTCATTGCTAAGAATGCTTTTTTATAGAATAGGAGGATCAGGTTTTATGACCATCATTTTCTGGGATTTCTTGAAGAGTTTCAACTGGGTCCTGAAGAATTAGAGCGTTGGTTTACTAAAATTGACCATGTCTTTGAGCATACAAGGATTCCACATATTGGGGAAGTTCTCTCCCCATTTTACAAGATCAACATTGATAGAGCTCAACAACATCACCTTCCTCTCGTCAGTCACATAAACTACAAGTGCTCTACTCATCTTATGCCTATTTGATTATATCAGTTTTTGGCTCATTATATTGTTCATGCCTATAATTTTCAAAATTTCCCCTTTCTTTCTGTTTGTCTAAATGACTAATTGAAATTACACTTTCACTTGACTTCTGGTTGTGCATCTTTCACTTGCCTGCAGCTTCTCTGTACATGCCATACACATGGGAGAAAAGGTTACTTCTGTTTTTGAGCATGCTATAAGAGTTCTTTCACGTAGAGATGATATAAATGATTCCAGGTACCATCTCTAGGAGAAGCTGATCTAATGTTGTATACATCTAAGAAAAAGGTGCATCAATACTCATTTGATTATAATACTGTGTCTAAGTTTCAACTGCATCATTGTTGGTGAACTAGTAATAACATTTGATTTAACAAAGAGTATGAACCATAAGATCTTTGCAATACTAAAACTGCTTTATTTAGCTAGATGGAATTTGCAATAAAAAGATTTTCTGTATAAGTGTAAAACTGTGTTCTATTGATTGTGTTTTCATTTTAGTTGTAAGGATTCATTATTCACATTCCATTACTTTTGGAAAGAACATATTTATAGCACAGAGAATTAGATAAAGTTGGGATTGCCTTATTTTTTTTAAATTATATTTTCGTTCAATATTTTCAGGGATGACGAAAATGTTTATTGGCAAGTGGATGTTGATGGAATATCTTCTATATTTACAAGTATTGTTGATTATCTGCAACTTGGCAGCACCTACAACATTTTTGTTTTAAACCCCAAATGTGATGCTAAAAAAGCTAAATATGGTTACAGGTAAGTGAAACATTATATTATTTCGCGTCTTTGCATGTTTTTTAAGGGAGCAGTCAGTGGTTACACACATGCTGGTTAGGTTAATGTCAAACCGAACTGCTAATGCTCTCCAATGCTTGCATTCTATTATCTGATGGGGTATGTATAATTAGACTTGAGAATGTATTATATAATAAAATTTCCTGAATGAATTTGGCCAGAAAAAGCACTTTCCTGTAAAAAAGGTGGTTTTCTTCCAACCAAGATTTGCATTTACATGACCAAAAGGCTGAGGCAATTCTTTTTCTTATGCTTAGGCTTTACTTACTGTCTCCTTGTGCTTTATTTTTGTGGTGTCATGGATATCTTATTCTCAATTATTTTTGCACAGCTTCATTAAGCATTTAACTATGTCTAAAGATTGATTTTTTTGGCATGCAATACTGATCTAATTTTTGCATGGCTGTTAATTTTCTTTCAGGTATCGTTCATTTAAGATATGCATGAAGAGTTTTTGAAACCATGAGATTGATTTTTTGGCACATGATATATCACCTTTTCCCTAAATTCTAACTGTTCCTAAAGAATTCTCGTGCTTATTTTGCAGGAGAGGCTTGTCTGAATCAGAGATAGACTTTCTTAAGAAGGTACTTGTGTCATAGATCTTCTCATTAAAGAAAATAAATATTAATCCTGGACTATAGTTCCATCCATGTCTCACTAAGGTTAGATGATAAGATAATAATAGCATTTGATATTTGAAATCCATGTAGTTTGTCTTGTTTTATATGAGCTGTGTCTTTTGTATGTCTAGTTCAGAGCATTGACCTAGAAATATACAATGAAAATAGTTCAGTGAATTTGGAATTCAATATGTTTGCTCTCCCCTGAAAAAGCTAGCCCTTGTCTGAACTTAATTTCTGGCATGCCAGGAAACAAAGAAAATGGGAGCAAAGGGTAGATTTTTGGGTAACTAGACCAAGATAACTAATTTTCTTCATAGAAAAGATCCAAAGTTTGAAAAAGGTTAGGTTACATTTAGGCAGTTGCACACCTGCTAATTATTTAGTTGCTAGACTATCACATATAGACACCCACAATTCAAAGTGGTTTTGAATGAAAAACACAATACATATGACTGGTGTTGTGCAAATCAATCAATTAGGCAAACAATGAAACAGAAACTCAGTACAATTACAAAATGAGAATGGGAAATCGACTTGTACGCTAGGAAGACCGTACACTTAATCAGGCTTGCTGTGTTCCAAGGATTTGTCAAGTTGGGATTTTTTTTGAGTTTTTTAACATTTAAAACATTAGTCTATTATCTTTATGTTTGCCCTTTTATACACATGGATCATGGGATTAATAACTTTTGAGAAAGTTGATATTATACAATGTTGAGTTTTATATGAACTTGGATTATCTTATATGGTGATTGCTTGTATCAGTGTTTGCTTTAAAATTGATTTTCTTGTTTCAGTTATTCATCTTCTTCAAATTTATGTTTTATTAAATAGTAATACGTAGAAGTTAGGACCTAGGAACTCATATCTTGCAAGTCATCTGGGAGATATTAGGGATTATTTAGTGTTTGCTTGGTGATAATTTTGATGTATAACGATTCATGAAGATAGTATCCAAAATGGCAACAAAGAGGAAATCTTAGTAGTCACTTCGGCAATGATGTCAAATGTACAAGGCCACCTTAACCCAAGGTTATCAAGGCACCCGACTGATAAGCTAGGGTGCTATAAATAAATTTAATAAAAAACAAAAATGCATATTTCCCCTTACATATTATATTATTATATGCAATTATGCAATGATATTTCCATTCTAAATACAACTAAACACTAATACATTGAAATATACAAAAAAGAAAGATTTAAATGAACATTTTGTAGGAATATGAAAAAAATATAATATATGGTTGAGTACCTATCTTGCGTAGAATGCCTTGACGCCTAGGTGGGTGCCATGATGAGTATGCCTTAACCCCACTATTATAGGATTCATTTTTGTTGAGTGTTGGATGTATGTTCTACACTTTTACTGTTGAAATAGTTCTATATTGAAAAAAGTGAGCCAGGACTTGTGATTATATATAGAAGAATCTCTCTGTTCATTACCAATTAGTTTTGAGTTGGATGTTCATATTTTAACATCAGAGTCAAAAGAGATCCAAACGGGTCTAAGTCTATACATATCCACCTATATCTAAAAGAGACATTTATTTGACCTAAAAGAGGTCATAAGTGAGGGAGACTGTTTGAATAGTTCCACATTGAAAAAAGTAAGGATGGGACTTATTGTTATATATAGAAGAGTCTTTTTACTCATTGTCAATTGATTTTGAATTGGATATCTATATTTTAACATTTACTATGATCAATAATAACCTACCTGACATAATAATACGACATTGTGAGACAATATGGTAAATTTAGCAATTCAAAGTTTGACTTGTTTGTCTTTTGATGTCTTTAAGATCAATTTGGTCTGATTAAGGCTAATCTGTTTGTGACTTTTTTCCCTATTCTTCTAATCTAGAGAATTCGCCAGATTGGTCTTAGATATGTTATCTTTTCTCCTATAAACTTCTTTGTGTCTTGGTTCTCATTTGAAGTGTGGGTTCCTGCTTTGGCGGGCCTTAGGGGTGTTGTACGGAAACTAGAGGTCAAGGGGGTAATGGAATGTGTGAGATTCATGGATCAGCAATTAGGTGAGATATTGGGATGGCTTAGGGATTTGTTCCTCTTCATTAAATATGTGATTTCCTGCCTTGCCTTCTGACAGATCAATAAGTATTATGAGCCCTCTAATGCTGGGGTTGTATAGGATGGGAGATGTAGGAGTTGTATAGGATGTGAGATTTAGGAGGGACATCCCTGATAGGGAATTCCATGATCTGTTCTCACCTTTTGATTTGTACTCTCAAGTATCTACAAGGCCAAGGCTGTCCAAACTGTACTGGACCAGCCGGTTCAGCTAGTTGATCTGGTGTGGGTTCTGTGTCTCAAACCACTAGGAGAAGTTGTTTAATGGTTTGACCAAAGGACCAGGCTATTCATTGTGGTTTTCAGATTCTCTTCCTTTGATAAAAAAGAAGAAGTGAAGAATTACGGCTTGAATATTCTTCTTCATGCTCCCTTTTCTTCCCTTTTTTTTTAAACTGCTGCTGGACTGCTGCTTATATTTCCTTTTTTCTAGAAACTCTTGCTTCATAATTTTTTTAAAACTTTGCCAAACAGAACCAGCTACCCAGTTGATTCGACCTTTATGTTCTGTTTTGCTTCTTTTTTCAAATTCCATGTTTCAGCTTTTGTTCCCTGTACATGATGTATTGATTAATATGGAAATAGTCTCTTGTTCGTAGAATATTGCTTTTATTCAGTAATTTCTCATGATGTTTTCGTTGATTACTTGTGCATTTGTTCATATTAATGCTTATGTTGTATGCAATATTTAAATTGGTTATATTTAATATAGTTATTTGATTAAAAATGTTAAGCCAATTAATTGGTCTGTCCCCCACCGAACCAATTCCAATTACCAGTTTTTGAAACCTTGTTTATTAGCACAGTTGGCAGTTATAACCTTTTGTTGTTTCTGGCTTACTACAATCTCGTTGAATCTTCATGCTATATTTTCTGGGTTATAAATCTTTATTTACTCCTTATACAAAACTTCAATTTATTATGCAGGATAGAAACTTTCAAACAAAGATTCTTCAATCGGGACCTTTAATGAATAATCCTCTTAGTAAGTAGATTTTACTCCTATACTCAAAACTGGTTAGTTCTTTATAATTTTCACTCTTGTGCTGTTGTGCACCATGGCATTTGCTGGAGCAGGACAAGTAATTCTGAGATACTACGTTGCAGCTCACACTTAAGATATTTTTGTCATTGATTTTGTCACACTTTCTAATGTCAACGTACACTTTCTTCCTCCTTAGTTTTGGCTTTTTTTCAAAATCTTGGATTTGAAGGTTGCTCCAAGCTAGGTGTTCATATCACTGAGTGATAAGGCTTGCAAGTCCATTTCATCCAACTTTCAACTTAGGATTTGACACTAAGTTGTCAGGGGTTGATGTCATGACAGCTGGTTATAGAATTTCTCTGAACAGCTCAACTATTGAATTTTTGTGGATCACTTCACCTCAGTACTGATCATGGAGACTCCCTTGGGGGCGGACACTGTGGGTAGGATATCGATGGACATCTACACTTTCTTGTTTTCAGATATCCCGAGAAGTAGTATGGCTTTAAATAAAGGGAGAGTAGATTTGCCTCCCATCTTTTAGGAGTACAAACAACAATAG